>JADRCO010000899.1:0-24876 GCA_021464525.1 Rhizophagus sp. LPA8_4_AMF
TGATAACTTATTTATAACCTATTGATACCCTATTTAACTAATTTCGACCTGTGATCCATAAATGGTCAAAAGTTTCATTATTATTTATACATAAAGGATATTTTATATCTTTATATATTTCAAATGCTAAATACTTCATTTTTAATAGTAGGTAATCCTTCTATCATTAATGTAACTTTACATTTCTTAATTTTTGAGAGGTTAAACAAACTTTTAAAGTTAATGTTGTTTCATCTTCTTTATTAATGATTTTGAATATTTCCAATTAACATTAAATTATTTATATTTTTCATTACAATTTAAATTAAAAAAAACATTTTCAATTTCTTATATTACAATAGAAAGAGAAAAAACTGCTAAAAAAGAATTTTTTAATATTAAATCTGAACTTTTTATAACTAATAAAATATATTTTGCATATAAGGGCAGTGACAGATATTAGGTAATATTTTAGGGGGTGGGAGGGTCAACCAAAATCTTATGTGACACATAAATAAGCATTCTTATTGGTTAAACTTAATAATATATATATATTTAAATATTATTGGTTAAAAAAAATCTTACCTAGGGGGGGGGGGGTAAAACCTTCTAATAAAGTGATATTAGGTAATATCTGTCACTGCCCTAAATATAAATTTAATTTTTCCTAGCAGTTTCTCCCCTTTCTATTGCAAAAACCCCATATTGTAATTTAACTATATTAGTAATTTACTTTAAATGTTAAAACAGCATTAATATTCACATATATATATTATTAGAAGAGTGGTCACAGTATAATATGTGTATCTTAAGTGTGATAATATGAGTGCAGATTATGATGTAATTATATAATTAAGGATAAATACTCCTGAATTATAAGTGTAAACTGACATCATATATAATATTTAGTATTACATAGTTTTTAATTTAGAGTTTATGTTGAAGAGAAATATTTGTATATAATAACCAAGCATATTAATAAAATACTTAGATTTATTACAAGAAAATTTTGTATTATCTTGTATGTTTACAAGTGATAACTGTAATATTACAAATGGTACATGCTTTGAGAATGGTAATGATCATTATCACATGATCATTTAATAAGATGTCCCATTTAAGAGGTATCTGGAGAAATGATTTTAACTCTTATCTTAAGAAAAGGTATAATTATCTTTATATAGTTATAAAAGAAGAATTTAATGGTTATCTGATTGGAATTTAGTCAAGTTGCTTTAGATAACTATTTATAGAAGGATAGTATTTGTAGTTTAAAGATTGGATTCAAATTATATATTAACAAAATAATAAAAATAGTTGATGAAATTACAACTTAAAAGAAAATTAAAAATATTGGAAAAGAATCAAAGAATTGTCTTTTGAATGAAATGATTTTGAACTCCTTATGAAATTATCAAGTTAAAATTCAAATTACCTTAATCAACAAAAGTTGTAATTATTTAAATAGTTTAACATATATAAGGTCACAGCAAGTATATACTGATAATAAAAAATATTTTACAGGATGTTTAATTTTCTTTAGAATAGTTAACTCTAAAGTCAATTCCATACATAGTGCTAAAATTACCAAAACCTTTGGCATAATTTTGCCATATTTTTAGCATAGTTGATACAAATACTTTATTAGAGTTTTAGCATATTTTTGATATATTAGTAATATCTGACTGATAATTCCTGCAATAATTACCCAAATAACTAATAAGAATTGATAATTATTATTAATTATATGTTACTTAATTTAATTATTTATCATTTATCTTTCGCATTTTTTATTTTTATTTTTTTTCTTTAGTAAAACCTTTTCTTTTAAATTTTTTTTTTTTAAAATAAATAAAATAAATACAAAAGTATATTTTTTTATTGACATTTTTTTTCTAATATTTTCTATTATTAATATATCTTTTTTTAATACTCTTACTAATTATTTTTTTCTTACTAATTTTCTAATCTATATACTAAACATTTTTTTAACACTTTTAATTATAACATTTTTTTTTTTTTTCTATTAAAGGCATGATTATGTTTATTGATAATAATGCTAAAGTAATACAATATATTTATAAAAGTAAAATAAAATAAAGTATTCTAATTAAAATTAAATATTACCAATTAACTTCCCCTCTGAAAATAGAAAAGACCGACCAGTCACCTTGGGATTAACATTATGAAAGACTCAAAATTTTGATCAATAATCTTCCCATTCAAACATTAAGCTATTTCAAAAAGCCCACGTGCATAATAATGCACTAAATTGTTTTTTTATATGGTTTTAAGTACATGCTATACATAAATTCTTTCTGGTATAGAATGTTGAAATATAGACTAAGTGGTCAATTTGACAACATTAACATTGTCAAGTTTTTTTTATATTATAACCAAAATTGCTAACCTAGTATACCCTATTTTTCCTTTACTGCTACCAGTCTTACCTATATTCAACTCAAGTTTGAGTTGTCTTTTCCTTCTATCATAACACATCTTAAGTTTATCTTTCCTAAATTTATAATCTTTAATGATCTTTTCTTTTAACATACCCAAATCTTCTATACTCTTTACTTCTTCAAAGATATATTTAATGTTATCTGTTTGCAAATATTTTATTTTGAGCCAAATTGAAGCCTGTTTAAAAATATTCTTAGAATGATATTCTGTAATAGTTTTCAACATCAAATTCACCACTGAAGTAACTTTATGTTC
Source organism: Rhizophagus sp. LPA8_4_AMF (assembly GCA_021464525.1). NCBI lineage: Eukaryota > Fungi > Glomeromycota > Glomeromycetes > Glomerales > Glomeraceae > Rhizophagus > Rhizophagus sp. LPA8_4_AMF. The sequence goes on from JADRCO010000899.1 coordinate 2,698, forward strand.
CTTTCAGTTGATTGTACCTAAAATAATCATTTGTCTTTATGAAATAAGTTCATCTTAAAGACCTTTATCATACTGTAGTTCTGTATCTGGATCATTATAGACATTACTGTTAATTGATTAAGTTCTTTTATACTTTTAACAGTACTATATAAAAAATTAATTTGCATCTACAAATATGTCTTGAATTCAAGACATTTTTCAATATTTTATTACAATCAAAATAAGCAATAGAATTAAGCATTGACCATTTATTCAATTACATTTCATTATTCATAAAAAGGTTGTCCAACCATTGAGTATAACCTTTTCTAATTTTCCATTGAATCCAATAACAGTCATTTTACTTTTTATATTTTTCCCATTGTTGTTCACTAATTTTCTGATTAAGAACTTCAAGTTCAGATTTGAAATATAATAACTTACAGATGGATCTCCCACCTTTTGTTTTTTCTTACATGAGACATACATAAATTATCAGGTGATGGAATTCTACCTTTTCTGTACTTAACTTCTACCTTACTAATCCATTTAAGATTCTGTCACTAATTTGTCACTAATTTCCTCTTCTTTCGATAAAATGAAGATGATGCAAACAAATTAATTGGAGGTTTTGGTATTTCAATTATAAGCAGTTTACATTTTGCATATACTGTATGATTATTTGACATTATTACTGCATATACTGTTTTGCAATAATTGCAAGAAATATGGAAACTAAAGTACCATATAGAATATTTATAACTAAAACAAATGTAAGTTTTAGTTTCTCAATTATTACCATTCTGTTTCTTTAGTCGATTCTTGATCAACATAAATTTATCTAACAATAAAGTTAACATATTTTTTTATAGGTAACACATTAAAAATGCTTGTCAAATATTTTGAAATTTTATATTTGATATTAGCTATATATCTATCAGAAGAAATTGTGTATATAGAGTTATATTTATCAATAAAATTCTTATTGTTTGAAATAATAAGCAGCTTGTTATTGTTCTTATCTAACAAAACTATATCTAAAAGAATATAACTATATAAATCCAGATTTTGATCTATCAGTATAGTATGAAGTACCATACTGATTAAAAGTCTGGAATTTAATCCTAGATCAAATCCTGGATTTATCTGGAATGAAAATAGATTAATCCATATTTCACCTGGATCTGATCCTGAATCTAATCCATATTTTATTTTAATTCTGGATTAATTACTTAAATTTCACCAAAATTACATCACATCTAATTATCAAACTTTAGATTAATCCATATTTTATCCCAGGTGTAACATCAGGTAATAAATTAAAATCATGTGGTCCCAGAAATTTTCTGTATTTCAAAGTTATAAAAGGTTTCTAAAATGATCTTATAAACAAAAAAAATCTGATTACATAACTTAGAAACATCTGTGATATAATTGTGGATCAGATCCGGAAAGTGATTAGGGATAAAATACTGGGAAGATTAATCTATTTTCACCCCAGATAAATACGGAATTTGATCCAGTGTTTAATGGATACCTATCAAGCTATCAACTCTACTTTAATTATATAAAAAATAAATAAATAGAACTTTCTGAAAAAAAAAAAATATTGATTAGATCCAGTAATATTGTATATTTAAAAAAGATAAAATTTAAAAAGTTATATATAATTAGAAATATTTTATTGCTTTCAGTTATTTTTGAGCAACTAACACTTGCTGTTAGGATAGTTAAACTTTCTGAATAGAGAATTAATTATCGAATTGTTTTGTTTGCAAAAATATGGTGACAGCTGAATCATATTCGAATACTTACCAATTTAACTCAGCCATTTGAAACAGAATTTTAAATACCGTGTATATATTATGTTTCAACACTTAATAGATGTTCATGCACACGTTTATCCTTCCTCTTTTCCGAATACGCCGATTGAAGAAATACTTTCACGCGCAAAAATTGCGAATGTACAGTCAATAGTTACTGTTTCAGAAACGTTGGAAGATGCAAAAAGTATACTAGGATTGAAAAATGGAACACTATCTGATTCATTAAGAGAAATGATTGAGCCCTGTGCAGGCTTACATCCTGTGCAGCCAGTAGGAGCAATGAGTTTAGTTAGTACAGAACAAGCTAATAGTATCCTTGAATTCATTCAGGAGAAATCGGCTGAATTAGCTGGAATTGGAGAAGGTATTATTATTTGTATCATATATCAATATAAATAATACAAAATTGTAAAGTTCCCATTTCCTTTCTCAGTTGGTTTGGACTTTACTCCTCATGTTTTAAAAAATGCAATTGATTCAAATCCTAATTTGAATCTTAGTACTGAAGAATTAAAAAATATACAACGACAAGTTTTAGCGCGACATATAGCGCTTTCAATTCAATTAGATCTTCCCTTGAATGTTCATTCGCGTAGTGCTGGTCATCATACATTAGATTGCTTGCGAGATTATGGCGCAAGAAAAGTAGTAATGCATGCTTTTGATGGTCAATTAAAATATGCTAGAAAAGGAATCGAAATGGGGTATAGATTATTCATTATTTTTTTATCATGAATCTTGATAAATATTTCTATGTTAAATATAGTAATTGTTATGATTTATTTTTGCGTAGATTTTTTTTTTCAATTCCACCTTCAATAATTCGATCACCTCAAAAGCAAAAATTAGCAGCAGAAATTCCATTAACAAGCCTTTTACTCGAAACGGATTCTCCGGCGCTAGGTCCCACAAAAGGAGTCGATAATGAGCCAAATAATATTATTATAAGCGCAACGGAAATTTCTAGAATCAAACAGATTCCAATCGAGGAAGTGGAAAGTGGCGTTCTTTTATTCTTTAACAGTATTTAAAAATGATGTTTACTAATTAAAATATTCTATTTATTTAAACAGATTCAACAAACAACGAAGAACGCATTCAAGTTATTTTCGAGAATAAATATTAATCGAAATCTTCTCTAATAACCATTTAAAAAATTATACTGTAATTGTATTTCCTTATGGTTAAAATTATTACAAAACACTTTTCAAGTATACATATATAAATTCATCACCAACTACTAAAGTCACCAAAATTATAACCTGTAGATTTTGATTTCTTTTTAATGGGTTCTGTATCTAATTCATCATTATCAAAATTCCGCTTTTTAAGCGTCGAAGATGTAGCTGGTTTCAAATATTTCCCCACACCAACTGATTCATTATCTTTTGTCCCAGTTGATGACGCTAATTTCGTACCAAACCATGTAGTTGTATCCTATTTATTAAAATTATTATTAATTTTCAATAAATCAAAAATTTTTTCAAAAGCTTTTTATAAATATAATCAAACCTTCTCTGTTTTTCCTCGCGGTTTCTTTTCCGCATTTTCGATTTGTCGACTCAATTTCTTTTCCAATTTTTTTTTGTATTCCTCATATGGATCGACAAAGGTGATAATCTTGACAATTTTAATTTCTTGTAAAGGTCGATCAGATTCATCTGTGGGCACAGATTCCATTTTATCTAAAATCTCTTTCCCTCCAACGATTTTTCCAAAAATGGTATGTTTGTTATCCAAATGAGTACACGGACGAAAGGTAAAAAAACTAAATGTATTTTAATAAATAATCGTAAGACTTTCTGAGAATGTTGAAAGAACTAAAATATGATACATACAATTGAGATGAATTTGTATTTTTTCCTTTATTTGCCATGCTCATGAGCCCACGTTCATTATGTGAGAGATTTCGTTTAAATTCATCTGCAAAATCTTTATTCCAATATGATTCACCTCCTCTCCCTGTACCTGTAGGGTCGCCACCTTGAATCTAGGCAAAATAATAAACGAAAAATTGATCAATCATTCAAAATGAAAGCAAGGGAGTTAAATAAATACCATAAAGTTTTTTATCTTACGGTGAAAGATCGTTCTAAACAACAACCGATAAGTTAATTTACAATATAAATATTGTAATGTAAACACAATGATGTTGAACATACCCATTATAATATTCTTTTTTTGATAACATTATAAAATTATAACAAGCTCTTGGTGCCTTAAAAAAATTTATTCAAATTACATAATAATTCATATTTCAAATTCCAACATAGTATTTCCGTAATACCTTATCACAGAATAATTCGATATTCAAGCTTCCAAGATTAGTTATGATTCGTGCATAGCCCTTTTCTTTAATTTCTTTAAACATGAATTCTTCTTCATCAACAAGCGCATTTTCATTTTCAGTTATTGGTGTCATCGCAGTAGAAGTAAATGATGCGGCTGCTAATCCACGCGAATACGATGCAGCATTATATGGAACATTTTTGGATTTTGGTTTTATGGCGGGTGTTGAAGAAGAAGCTTTCTTCAGAGGTCTGTCCTCGGCACTTGTATGTTCTGCCAATTCATCTTGCTAAACGATAAAAGCGAAATAAGATTTAATTTATTATATTAGATAATTGATGCGAACTTATTTGTATGTACATACCTGGCCAGAAATCTTTGAAAGAATACGTCCTGCTGAACCTGTGGCACTTAAATTTATATCACTTAAAGGATCGTTTGATGATTCATCTAGAAAATTTTACTAAGTTAATCACAACCGAATCGAATTACTTGTCTTATAAATTTACATACCGTCTTTTAACTTTATATTGTTTTTAAGATAGTAAAAATTTGACAAATTACGTGCTTCAAGATTATGAGGGTCCTGCATTTATAAATACTATAGTTAACTTACGAATTGATGCATAAAATTTTTAGTAATACCTGTATAGTTATTATATCTTTTCTTGTAAAAGGTTCTTCTGATAATAAATCTTTCCAATGTTTTACTTTAATATTCAGTCGATCAACTGCCTCATATGAGTATACATTACCAGTCGTCCTTATAGCAACAATATGTGTATGATCACTGAATACCTTAAAGGTTACCGGACAATGATATTCGCCTAAAAAAAATTATGAATAATCAAATCATTTTTAAAACTATTTATATCGATAAATAACGCACCTTCAGAATTTTTTAAAAAATTGAGGCTAATTAACGAATTCGCTTCTAATTTTTCACCAGTTACTGGATTTATTCCAAACTTCTTTAAATACAGACGTATATGTCTATAAAGTAAAAAGAAATGATCAACAGTAATGATAATAGGTTGATTAACCTAAATTCTGATTTAATACCTTAGATCAAATATAATACCATCAGGTGTGCATACAGGATGTTCGAAAGGCTGCAAGGAAAGCGAACAATAATAAAATGGAAGTCTTTTAAAAACTTCGGTTTTCTTCCTTGCTTGAATTCCTCCAAACTGCATCCCTCCAAATTCTCCGGACCATTCTATATTGAATATGATCAATTTGATCAAATTAAACATCAAAAACGATCTATTCGCAGTTCACTAAACAAGTAGATAATCTTACCGGAATGCGTAATGTACCTAAATTTCAATCAGGAAACATCAGACCCAGTAAGAGAGATTAAATAAATAACAATTGGAAAACTTACATTTTATCTGTTCCTTTGCCCATTTTTATAGTAATATAGTGAGTTATCAAGATATTTTAAAATATTTTTTTCCAATTTTCAGATTAAATGGCTCAAATATCAACTTGCCCAATAGTTAATCGCTTGACGATCTCAACTCGTCCAGTAGCACCCGAAATAATTCCGCACATGGCCGGCGTTAGCGGCGTTATGCAGTAACATGTGATCGACACGTGATCAATCAGTGACGAATAAGTGAGTGACAAATAGGATTTTGACTAACCGAAGTCCCTTAGATACTTATGGAAAATGGAAACAAAGAGGGGTGTGACACGCGTGATGATTAAATTTACTATTGCGGAATTTTTTCGGGTGTTACTGGGCTAGTTTGACAATCCCAACTGACTGCGCCACACGCTATACTTTACGTACGTAATTAAATTACGTTTAAGTTCGTTATACACGCGATCGATCAGTTTGAACATTTTCATACTTTTTCCAATATGCCACCAAAAGAAAATTGGGAAAAATGTAATTATCAATAAATTATTTCGTGTACGTTTTCTACAATAAAGTTTGAAATTGATGCGGAGTAATTCATTTTTATAGACGATAAAAATATTGAAGAAAAAGAGGAAGAAAAGATTGTTGGTGTGTCTAAGTTTCTTAACCTTTTTGATAAGTATTTATTGTCTAATCTTTTTTTTTACGTGAAATAGCACTCGATGAAGGGGACATTGCACTTTTGAAAACTTATGTAAGTTATAGTTGAAATATTCGCTTAGTTTTATTTTTTATTAGGCTTACAGCTCATTATTTATAAGGGTCAAGGTCCTTACGCAAAGGAACTGAAAAAAACCGACAGTGATATTAAGGATATTCAAAAACGAATAAATGAAAAAATAGGTACTATGCAATTTTATAATTAAATAATAAAAATTTAGTGCGCTCATGATTTTTTTTGAAAAGGTGTCAAGGAATCAGATACTGGTCTTGCACCACCAAATCTTTGGGATATCCCCGCTGATAAACAAAGAATGCAAGAAGAACAACCCTTACAGGTAAATTTGTAATTGGTTAAATATTATCTCATTTCACTTACTTATTTTCTATTTCTCTTATTAAATAAATCTAAAGGTTGCCCGTTGTACTAAAATCATTCAAGCTGACGGTGAGGATGCCAAATATATTATTAATGTAAAACAAATAGCAAAGTTTGTTGTTGCGTTGGGTGAACGTGTGTCACCGACGGATATTGAAGAAGGAATGCGTGTTGGGTAAGTGTAAGTATTTCAAGCCTTATGAAAAACTTGGTCGTAAATTTATAGATATACCATTTTTAGTGTGGACCGAAATAAGTATCAGATTCAAATTCCATTACCACCAAAGATTGACCCTTCTGTGACAATGATGCAAGTAGAGGAAAAACCTGATGTCACGTATAGTGATATTGGAGGTTGTAAGGAGCAAATTGAGAAATTAAGAGAAGTCGTTGAGTTGCCTTTACTTCAGGTATTGTAAGTTTTACTGTGAAGTTGATTCCTTAACTTAAAAAAAGATGTATTAATAAAGAAAATGTTATAGCCAGAAAGATTTGTAAATTTGGGTATTGACCCACCTAAAGGAGTTTTACTATATGGTCCTCCAGGCACTGGCAAAACTTTATGTGCTCGTGCAGTTGCAAATCGAACAGATGCGACATTTATTCGTGTTATTGGCTCTGAACTTGTGCAAAAGTAATTATATTTTTATGTCCACCAGTAATAATGTTTTTTTTATATTAATGAATTTTTGATTAATAGATATGTTGGTGAAGGAGCACGTATGGTTCGCGAATTGTTTGAAATGGCACGAACTAAAAAAGCCTGTATTATATTTTTTGATGAAATTGACGCAATTGGAGGTACAATTTTAATTTAAAATTTTTCCTTTAGAGAATATAATAATAATAACTACAGGTAATAATTAGGTGCACGTTATGATGATGGTGCTGGAGGTGACAATGAGGTTCAAAGAACTATGCTGGAGTTGATTAATCAGTTAGATGGTTTTGATCCACGAGGAAATATTAAGGTTCTAATGGCAACGAATCGGTAAATAACTAGAAAGAAATAAGAAATTTGATTTTTTTTATTTAAACAAATATTAAATAAAATATTTATTTGACAGTCCTGATACTTTGGACCCAGCATTGTTGCGTCCTGGTCGTTTGGATCGAAAAGTAGAATTTTCATTACCAGATTTAGAGGTATATATATTCTTTGGTATCAAGTAATTGATGAAGAAATTCAATATTATTAACACTATTTGATAGGGTCGTTCACATATTTTAAAAATCCATGCTAAAAGGTGCCAAATCAGATTATTTATTTATCGGTTTATTTTATAAAAAAATTATTCGTTAATAAATTATTTTATTAGCATGTCGGTTGAGCGTGATATTCGATATGAGTTGATAGCACGACTTTGCCCAAACAGTACTGGTATGAAAAAAAAGTTGGTTTAATAAAGTACAAATATATGGTTTATCATATTGAATATTACCTTTGAATAATAGGTGCTGAATTACGCAGTGTGTGTACAGAAGCTGGAATGTTTGCAATTAGATCTAGAAGAAAGGTACTATGATTTATAACTAACAACACTAAAATAAATCTTATGTGATTGTATATTCACATTTTATTTAATTCTGCAGGTCGCGACAGAAAAAGACTTCTTAGAAGCTGTTAATAAAGTTATCAAGGTAACATTTAGAATTGAATCAGTATCTTTTTTAATAGTCTTTACTTATTTTCTATTATAACGTTACAGTCGTATGCAAAATTCTCATCTACTCCGAGGTATTATTTGTTTTTATTTTATGTGATATTTCGTTTTATTTCAATACAGATGTTTGATCAAATTTTTATTTATTTTTATTTTAGATATATGACTTACAATTAACAGTGTTATTCTAGATGAAAAAATATATTAAAGTAGTTATTTATATACGAAATAAATTATCGCATTTTAAAATGTTCTAGCTTTTTATATTGTACACGAGATTTTTTTTTATGAAATAAAAAAAAAATACATTCCTTTTATAGACATTTCATCATAAGTATCTGATGATCTGAAGATCCTAGTTTTAAAAGAAATGACAAATTTGTTACACAAAGCAAAGTGCGCCCAACAATGATATATATAAAAGCACAATATTCTTTTTTATAATTATTTCATTTTTCATATTTTACATATCTTATTTAATGGCAATACCACAAGAACCAGTATTAAATGGGAACGAAAATACAACTCAAACCTACCAATTTTCGTCACCCAAAGCTGCTAGAACAAAACAACAACTTAAAAATGGTTCATCGACGCAATCACAAGATGGAGATTATTTACATATTTCAATAACGACACTGGACAGAAACCGTCGCGAACCAGTTTTCAAGTTTAAAGCTATTGTAAGAGCTTTTATTTTTGAATATTTAATTTTGCTCCAGGCTTAAACGTTCGTTTATTAAACATTTATCTATTATTTTAGACTAATTTACCAAGATATAAAAACAGTTCATATCCTTTAATTGAACGTTCATATGCAGAATTTGAGCGATTATTTAATACATTGACTTATTCTAATCCGGAGTGTATAGTTCCAGCATTGCCTTTTTCATCGAGTAGTTATCAAGCAACCGAGGATGATGAACGTAGAATTAAACATTCTATGCAACAATGGGTTAATCGAGTGGCAATGAATCCTGTTTTATGTCATGATGAGGAACTTAGATCATTTATAGAAACTGATTTTGCTGTAAGTTTCGATATTAGATAAAAATCAAATCGCCAGTAAATATTATACAAGTGTTAAAGTTTTATTTATTTTAGTTTATCCCAGCTACTAAACCACGGAAGAGGACTAGTAGTTTCAAGCTTAAGTTCACTCCCGATATTAGGGATGAGGATAAAGCATTGGTTCACGCCAAATCAACAGCACATATTTTAGAAGGGCATTTTCTTAATATTGCTAAAACTATTCAAAAATTGGCGGGATATCGCAAAGGTTTACATCTATAAATAGAACTCTTATTTATCTTTTCTGGTATGCGAATAGTTATTGAAAATTTGAATAATTTTCAAATTATTTAGGGTTAGCAACATTTAATTATGATCTTGGAACAAAATCTATTGCAATGGGAACAGTTGAAAATCATCCTCCTTTATCGAAGTAAATTTTAAGTTGATGTTGAAATTAATGAACGTTTCAATTTAAACCTTACAATATTTGTTTTTTCTTTTAGTGGCTTACGAAAATTTGGAAAAACACTTCAAATTATCAGTGAGCGACAGAAATTACAAGCTATCAGTGAAGCAGCTACTCTTGGTGACTTTTTTAGTTACTATGCAATTAATTCTCATGTAGTTAAGGTATATATTTACATAATAGGCAATTTACTTATGTAATTTGAAGTGACTTTTTTTGGTTGTTTAGTTGATTAATTGGCGTTCATGTAGGAAACTTTAGCAAATCGTCTTAGAATTATTTCTGAACACTATGATGCAGTTAAAACTACTATAAGCAAAAGACGTTATATCGAACGGTTAAAGTCTTCGACGAACATTAAATCTGATAAAGTTAACGAAGCCTTGGAAGATTTAGATTATGTACGTTTCATTCTATGTTAAAAATGATTTCGGCTGGATGAATGATTCTAATTTTTTTATTTATTTGTCTACATTGAAAATAAAAAGGCCAAAAGTTATGAACAAAATCTTGACGCACGCGTCAAAAATGTAACGAAAAATCTTCATACCGAATTAAAAATATACGAAGAAAATCGTGCCCAAGATTTTTTCAATACTGTTAAAGAATATGTTAAAAAACAAATTTTATTAGAGAAACAACAATTGAACGAATGGGAAAATTTGAGACCAGACATTAAAGCGATTACGAAACGTAATATGCACATCTACGCATTTGGAGATGAAAAGCTTGATGCTAAAGCAGTCGCCGAGAAATTGAATAATTGATTCTCACAAAGAAAGGCATATGTATAATGATGTTCGGTTTAGTTTAGCAGCGGACAATATTAATTAAATTTTTTACTATATTTGTAATTTACGTAATGAGGGATATTATTATTTGTAATATAATTAATATACTGGTAATAATATAAAACAACATTTAGAAAAAAAATATGTACTACATCAAAAAGATTTCTTAAAAAATATATATATCAATTAAAATTTTCAATTAAAATTTTGTACAAGAAATAATTTAAAATACTACTTAACAATTGCCAATTTTTTACTATATACTATCAACACAACTTCCGAGAACTTTTTTGATAATAGCTCTAAGCAAAATTTAAAACGAATAAATTAATATTTTTTTTCTTTAGATAAATAAGTTATTAGTGATTCTCACCTTCCGTAAGGTATGTAGCTGGCACTGAAACGAAATAAGAAAAAACGTTAACAAAGAAGAAAAAAAAAAATTTTAAATACCAATAACTTACCAATACCAAAATAGTGCCATCCATTGAATAATACATAAAATAATACATAAAATACCGTTTTGTAGCTACATTTTAAAAATAAAGTTAGTATGGTTTAGTTAAACAAGAAATACAAACGCACTCCTGGTTGCTTACTACAAACGCGACAACCAAGGTGAGCACCAATACTCCAAGGTAAACTACACTAGCAAACCACCGAACTTTCAAAATGAATTAATTACATTAATATTTTAATTACGAAATAAAAAATTTTTTATAATCCAATTACCTGGAGCAAACATTGTTTTTATTTGTTTCATAAAACCGACAAGGAAGCCAGTACTATAAATACATATCATTTTAGTAAAAAAAGAAAGAAGAATTTTTACAAATTTTGTTTTATACCTAAGAAGAGATATAATATTTCCAATAGTATACAAAACAGCAAAGCCAGAAAGTGTACCAGTAAATAGAATAATGGTAGCCTAAAAGCATAAACAAAAACTGAATAATTACACTCTAGACAGTTCTTCATAGGAAAGAACTTACCAATATACTTATCACGAAGCCAAGGACAAAGCTAGTTATACGATAAAATTATAACGCGTTAATAATATTTTACGATCTTTATGCTTAGACACGATTACAAAATACAAAAAAAAACAAGTAACGCGAGTGCAGGATACCAAATTCCAAAACCATAAAGTCGCTGTGTCCTTGTAAGTTTAAAAAAGTTGTCAAAAGGACTAGTTTCGTCCATAGTCCCCTGATCACTGAACTCGAAAGAATCCCACAGCTTCATTTTTCTTGTGCAATTTGTTAAAAAACTTTACTAAATGCAAATGCTAGTAAAAAGAGTTTGTTCCCGTAAGCATGTGATATAGCGCAAAAAAAAAGGTTGGGAAATACCAAAATGTCAATTTAAATCGACGATCCTTATGGACCACGGTCAATTTTTTCTTGTAGATTTTTATTATTATTTTTACTTTCCCGTTGTATCTTAGGAATGTTTAAATTGTACATTCTTTTTGTAAGAATGAAATCTAAAAGATTTCGTAACTTTTCATAATCATTATTCAATTTTTCATAGTCGGTTTTCAATTTTACAATTTGATTCATCATTTGACCCTTAGATTCTTTTAATTTTGATATTTCTTCTTTCAACATTTCTATTTTATCATCCAATCGATATTGACGATCTTTGGAACTTTTATAAGATCTAGAAAAAATATTATTATTAATTATAATCAATTTAGATTAATTTAAAATATGCTTATTATATACCTAGCTTGTTCCCATATGATCAAACTACTTGCAACTCCAAAAATGATTGCCTCGCCTAAAAAGTTAGCCCCCATTTCTACGGCCCTAGATTCAAAAAGTTGTAAATTAATCAAATAAATATCATTTTAAATTCTACTATAAACAAATTACTTTGCATCATTTAGAGGACGAATTTTCTCAGTTTTTTGTCCTAATAGGTTCATGTTAAGTTTAATTTCAAACCGGCGGGTTGCCTGCGCAACATTAATACACATTTGTCGAAAAGTCGGATGACTTTTACTATAATTCTGTTTTTAATAAAAAAACTTTAAGACATAAACTTAAAACAAATTGATAAATGTAAAAGTTATTTAGTTACTTTAATACTATTTGCAATTGGTTTTGATATTGTGCGAACAAGCAGGAAGGCTAATTTTGTTGTACTCATTATTTGTAAAAGAGAACGAAATGAAAGTTACAATTATAAATATGTAAATCTGGCCTTTTTTATAATTTATATCTTGTTATTGATTGGTGAAATCGATTTGTTAATAACATATCACAAAAAATAAATTTCCAACTAATCATAACTTTTTCCGATAAATTTTCCCTTCTTTTTTTTTAAGAAAAAAAAAAGAACAAATTGTCAGATTTTGTCATATTGTAAGAAAAAATACGTTTTTTTCGAAATACCTAATTTACGTACAATTTATAATAATTATAAAAAGTAATAATGTTTGTAGATCATAGTATAAGTGTATAACTTAGGTTTGCATATGACGTTACATTTCTCACTGAAAATTAATACAGTAAAAAACATGTTGCGTTTTTCTCATGTGGTGAAAAATTGAAATCAAATTTATAGGTTACACTTCGCTTCTCACAAATCACATAGCGCTACTTCTACATATATATATTTGGCTTTTGTGATCCTTTTTTTCTTTCCTACCAAAAAAAAACGACGTACTCAAATTTTTATAGTCAGCTTTTTCTTCTTTCCTTTTATAAATATATCTAATTACTTTTATTTTTCTTTGCAAAGAAATTTTTTGAAAAGGTTTACATTTTATTTCCTCTGTATAGAAAAGTTTTTGCTTACATCCTTTATAATTATAGAGATTATTAATAAGCTTATTGACTACACTTTCTTTGAGAAAAAAAAACACTAAAAAATATTTCAAGTAGTGTTTAATATTAATACTCATATACCTTATTCCTATACCTGCTCTCGCTTTGCTGCTCGATAAGTTAGCAAGCGTTGTTGCAACTCCTTTTCTCCGTATTCCCACCATGTTGAACTTGGTTGGATAATATTGATCCTAGCTTTTATCTGCTTATTTGCAGTTTTTTTAAAAGAAAATATTTACTTTACATCTATATACTCTTTACTTTGTGGAATTTTTATTTTACCCTTTATAAATCACAGGATCCTAACTTTATCTGCATATTGTACTTATTTTAAAACGAAATATTTACTTTACATATACTATTTTTTTTTTGTTTTATAAAATTATATTTTACCTATCATAATCATAAGATCCTAGCTTTTATCTGCATATGCAGTTTTCCATATATATTATATAATTTTTACCCATAGAACAAAAAAAATGGCAGATTCTATAGAAAGCAGCGAAAATTCAATCGCATCTACCCCAATTAGAATGTCAACTTACGAAGGGCTGGGACCTGATATCGTGGTGTCTTCTCCATCAACTCCACGACGGTCTATATACATGCAAACACCGGCGGCAATAAAAAAACAACTACAAGACCAACTAAATGAAAAAGCAAACCAAATCCAAATGACTGCCGAATTAGGACAAGCACTAGTAAAGCAACAAACTGAACTGGAACAACGAATACAAGAACTTGATCAAACTCAAGGCGATGAAGTTCCTCAAGAACTTAAAGATAAATTGACCGAGTTAGAAAAACAAGCTAGTGTTCTTGAAGCAAATACAGCCAAAGTCTTCCTTGGTACTAAAGGTCTTACTTCGGTAAGGAATAATTTCATAAATTTTTTTTATAAAATAACTAAGATGTATTTACATTAGTTGATCATTATAAACAAATGTTATTTATTAATGTCAGGTAAATTTATAGATGTGATAGTGCATATTTCTTATCTAAGTTTAACTAATGTATTTTCAACAAAAAACAAAATTTTTCTAGTGTGAAATTGCCATAACATCGTTTTCACTTATTTTATTTGGTTTATACAGGGTGGGATAGATTTATCCGGATCTACTGGATCCCCTGGTCCTTCTGCTACATCAATTGCAGATTCAACACCCACAACAACTACAACAGGACGTCCAAGTAGACGTGAATTAAACAAAGCGAAAAAACGTAAAGATGATATTGAACTTGCCACCGAAATTGGACAGGGTCTATTAGTGGAGATTCGACGTTTACAAGCATTACTTCAAGAAAAAGAAGAAAAAATAAAAGAACTTGAAATCGACAAAGCAGAACTGGAACGTATGATCGATGTACTTAACAAGCAAATTCGAGGAAAGGAAGAATCTGAAGGTATTTACAATGTTTTTATCCGAAATTTTTGATTATTTTTTTCTTATTTAAATTATTATTTTATTAATAATTACATATTATCAATAATACATTAGAACGGTACAAAGACGAAAATTGGAACCTTGAATTATTGAGGCAAGAAATGAGTGCAGAATTAGAGGAACTTCGACAACAATTAAATAAAACACGTAATGATTATTCAAAAATCGAAAAGGCTCTTGCGACTGCAACTGATGTTATTGATCAACTTAAAGATAAAGAAGAAAGGTTGACATCAGAATATCATAATTTAAAGACTCGTCATGACCAAGATATGGCTAATAACAGAAGACATGTTGCTGCGCTTAATCGAGAAAAGAATGATCTATTGAAAAATCTTGAAGAATTGAGAGCTCAATTGGCATCATTACAAGCAACCAGAAACATAAGAAAACGAACGCCCGAACCAGGCGCAGGTCCTAATGATGATGAACTTGGTCAACCAATTCCCAGTGATAATGATACTAGTAGCGAAGGTATACCAACTGCCTTACAAGGCAAGAATTTGAATAAAGAAGAAACTTTGAAGGCTCTAGGACTTGCTAAAGACATGATCGGTAGTCTTCGCGCAAATCTTCAAAAGGAAAAAAGTGAAAAATATGAACTAAAGAAACTTTTAGCAGATAGTCAAGAACAAATTGAAGCAATGCGCTATGAGACAGAATTTGACCCTGCTGCAGTTTACAACAAGAAAGTTAAGAAGAGTAAACGATCAAAGAGATTGTCTGCGGCAAGTAATGGATTACCTAATATTGACGAAAATGATTCACAGGATGAAAATGAAGATTCTGGTGATGATGATATGGTTATCAATAAAGATAATCGTCCTTCGTCGGATATGTTTAGACCTCATGGATGGAAACCTGATCTTTTAAGAAAAAGCAGGAATTCAACTCGAAGTTCTATAATGTCAAGTAGGATTGATGAAGATATTCCTGGTGATGAATATGACGAAATAGAAGATGATGAAGTAGTCGCTGCACAAAGAGCTGAAGCTCTTAATAATTTAACCAAACCTAAGAGAAGTTCATCTCGATCGTCCAAGCAATCGTTGGTTGAAGATCCCGAATCTTTCGATTTTACAGGTGATGCTAAATCTTCAAAGAATAGGGATTCAGTTGTACGTCAACGTGTCAACGAATACGAAGATATTGTTAGTAGAAAAAATAGTAAACTTATTAATCCTGAAACCGGCGAGGAAGAAGAAATTAAAGATGATGCGTCTTCGGTAGATTCATTTACATCTGCTAATGAGACTAATTTAGATTCTAAAAGAGGATCTGCCACATCAAAAAGAAATTCAAAACGCGGTTCCAATAGAGAATCTTCAACACTATTATCATCAGATTCACTCACTAAAAATATTTCCGAAGAGGTTGCTCCCGGCAAGGAATTTAAAGATGTGGCAGTACAAACTGAGACAGGAAGAAGTGATTCACTTTCCACAATTCATACTGGCAAATTTACATTCGGTAACCGAGATACTGTTGTTTATGATGCGTCACGTGAATCTAAAGACATTTCAAACACTCGTCAATCTGTTGCTTCAGTTCATGAAGACAACAACATTGATAATCGATTTACACTCGATTTAAGTTCAGGTAATCGGAAAAATTTACAAAGTCAACAAAATCAACAAGGACATTCAGATCCTCCACCAAGACCAACAAATAGTCCACCACCAACCCTCATGCATCCTCCCACTGTCAATTTCGGACAACAAGCTGGATCACCTAAAATTCCTCATCATCCATTAAATGTTGGTAGAAAAGGATCTACAGATTCGCAAGATATACAAAATGGTATAGGAAATGTAAGATCAAATCATCAACATACACTAAGTTCAGGTTCAGTGTCAACTGTTAGTAGCACTTCTACCTCAGCTGAACAAGTAGGTCGTTCTGACACATCCCACGTTGAAGCTGGTAGCAGTACTGGACCAATGACTGGACCAATGACTGGACCAATGACTGGACCCTCAGGCACAGATCCAAATATCATCCATGCAATCACCCAAACAATGATAGGTGAATATTTATGGAAATACACTAGAAAGAATTTTGGTGCTGGAATTTCGGAGAAACGACATAAACGATTCTTCTGGGTTCATCCTTATACAAAAACCTTATATTGGAGTATCAGAGACCCTGGAAGTTATGAACCAGTAGATCCTAAATCTAAGGGCGGCATGTCATATTTTGGTATGTTGAAATTAGTATTAATTTGTATATTTCTTTATTTAAATTAATTGTACAAATAAATAATTTCTTAAATTTTTTTTAGCATATATTGAATCGGTGCGGCAAGTTGTTGATCATAATCCTTCACCACCGGGTCTTCATCACATGAGTTTGGTTATTAAAACACCTGAAAGGGAGTTAAAATTCACTGCTCGATCTAAAGAACGACATGAATATTGGTTTCAGGTTTGTTATATATTATTTAATTATTTTAAAATTTATTAATATTGAATATTAGTAATCTAATGTTATTTTATTTATTAAGGCTTTAAGTTATTTACTACAACGACCTGACGAAGTAGGGCAAATAGGACAAGGTCAAACTCCAGGAAGAATTGCAAAAAATGGATCAGATCCATGGGAAAATCAAGCAAATATGCAGAACCTTCATAACAATACATCACCAAATGGATCATTAAAAGGATCAAATCTTAGGGAAATTAAGAAAAAATCCAGTTTCAGTAAGATTCAAGCAATGTTCCGCCGAGATGGATCATCTTCATCACCTACATCACCACTTTCAACAGAATTTGTAGATGGTCAGCATCAACAATTTGCCATACCAGGACCTTCAAATAGTAACATTGATGACGATGATGAGGATTTGGAAAATGTACGTCAATGTTGTGACGGGCGTCATGATGTGAGCAAGTTGGAACGTGCACCTCACAAACATCATCATCATCATAATGGCCATTATTAAAAATAAGTTTTAATTAAATTTAAAATAAAAAAAACAATTCATGTTTTATACAAGTTAGCTTTTTTCATATAAGGATTTCCAGAAGTGAAAAAATTTTTTTAAACAAACTTACTTTAGTTAAAAAATTTATATATACATATTTATTTATTTATTTATTACCTTTTATATATAGCAATTTTGTCTGTACACTATAATATTATTATTTAAGTAAAACAGTTTTAACTTTAATTCTTATTATTGTATTATTTATCATGTGATTTTTACATTTAAAGATAAAAATTTATATAAAATTAGCATAAATTTTATGTAAACATTATTTGCTTGTATACTATTAACTGGAATTCAAATTTTTTAATTTTTTAATATTTTAATGTACATGTAATTTTGTTTTCATAATTATACAATACCATCAGTACAATTTTATAATTTTTGAAAAAAAAATCAGTTGACTAATTTATAAAAATTATTTAAATAATTTATAAATCAAATTTTAATTAGTTAATTATATAATTATATCTGGTATTCCATAAGATTATAATACTAATTATTTTGCTCATATTTGGCATATTATGTCATTATGTCATTTATTGTCAGAAATAAATGATATCTAACAATAAATAATGTAACATGGCAAATATAAGCAAAATCGATTAATTTATCATGATCATATAAGGCTACTAGGGATATAACCATTATTAAGCACTTTGTTATTCAATATTATGGTGAATATTAAATGATTGTTGTTATGTGCCACTGTATAGTATAATAACAGCCAATCATTCAATATCTACCTTCTTATTGAATACTCTATACCTAATAACTCTATAATATATATGCAATACTTTTATTATAATCATTGGCAAAGTTTTTAGAGTAAAAATCTGCACAACTCTGCCACTGCACTATATAGAAATAAATTACAAAAATCTACACAAATCTTCAAGATTTTAAAAATCTGTGCAAAATTTTTAAAATTTTTGTGGATTTTCATACTTTATATATATATATTTACATTAATATGTAATTTTATTAATTTTATTAATATTTATAATATAGTAATATTAAAATTAGTACAATAGCAAAAAAAAATATAAAGTAACTTTTTTAAAAAATTGTATAAGGGCAGTGACACATATCACGTAATATTTAGTTTAATATAAACTTACCCCCCCTCCCCCCCTTGTCAGATTTAACAGCCAATCAAATTATTATATTATAAATATATGATTTTATTAAGTGTAACGTAAGATTTTAACTATCTCCCTCCCCCCCTTTAATAATTACGTAATAAGTGTCACTCCCCTAAGTTTATCTTAAATGAAAAATAAAGATTTTCTATTTATTAAAAAAATTTTTGCCAAAATGAAAATTCATTTCATTGATCTAAATTTATTGCAAATAAAAAGATGTTGTAATACAAAAAATTTAGTTAGAAAAAATACTAAGTTAATTAATAGAATAACATATAGTAATTAAAACGCATAACTGTATATTTGTAATATATTGTATTGATTATGTGATTAGAATAATTAGTCTGAAATGATTTTAAACTAAAATTAAAAAAGATTAATCTGTAATGATTTATAGTTAAAGATTGTTTACAATGGTGTTAAGCTATAAAAAGTCTCTTTTTGAAAAATAAGTAAATCAATAACTGAAAATAGAATAATAATAGAACATATGGGCTCTTTGCAGTAGAAAGGGAGCAAACTACTAAAAAAATTAAATTTTTAATTATATACTAAAAATACTCCAAATATTGTAATTTGTCCAGAATTAGCATTAATTAAAAAAATTTTTTTTTTAGCAGTATGCTTCCTTTTTACTGCAAAGAGCCCATATAACTAGCAATCATATTACTTAAAGTATTATTTATAGAACTTCTTGGAATTTTCTTTGTAAAAACTTTTTTGATTATTATTCTTTTAAATATAAAATATGGGATTATATAATGCTGAAGAGAGTGATGAAAAAGTGATGAAAAGTCTGAAATAATATAAAGATATTGATTTTAATTTTAAAAATCTTTGAAGAATATCATCAAAAGATACTTTAGATACTATTGAAGGAAAACATAAGTCAAAACAAATAGTAAATTAATTAAATGAAGCTTACTGTAATTAAAGTTCCACATGAGCTAAACTGGTTTGTGATTTAGCTTAAGCTTTTCAAGCTGAGCCAAGCCAAGCTATGTTTAAGTTGACTTGATAACTCACGAGCTGGCTCAAAAAAGCTTGAGCCTAGCAATAGACTCAGCTCAAAAAGTTTGAGCTAATGAATAAAAGGCTCAAGCTGGCTCAAGCTGGTAATTAAAGGGCTTGATCCAGCTTGAGCTAGCTTATTAAAAAATTTAAAATAATCTGATCTGTATCTCATATGAATTACTAATTTGATCAGCTGATAATCAATTTTAAAAAAATTTTTTTTAAAAAAAAACGTTTTTTTAATTTATTTTTTTTATTCTTTAATTTATTTATTTTTTTTCATTTTTAATTTAATTTATTTATTTTCATTCTTTTATTTTTTTCATTTTTTAAATTATTTTTTAAATTATTCTTTTAACCTTTTTTTCAGTTTAAATTATATTTTTAAATTATTTTTTCTGTCTTTTAAATTATTTAAAAAAATCAGGATTTTATTAAACAAAAAAAAATATTATTTTTTTTGGGTTTCTTAACCCAAATAATTTATTTTCTTTTTTTTATTTATTTTCTTTAGGAACGGGACTGGAATACAACTGGAAATGTAAGTTGAGAGGAGAAATTGCTGTTTCTTTAATTTTAGAACATACTAATATTTCTTTTTGTCCATTTTTTTTTAGAAACGGCTTTTGACTTGAACTTCAGACTGAAATTGTAAGTTAGGAGAAGAAAACTTTATTTCTTTTTTGATTTAGAAATGTTATTAATATTCCGTTTTGTTTTTATTTTTAGGAATGGTTTCTAGACTTGAATTTGGACTGAAATACCAGAAAGTTGAGAGGAGGGGAGGAAATTACTGTTTTTTTGATTTGAAAATGTTACTAATATTCCTTTTTATTTTTATTCTTTAGGAACAGTTCCTGGACTTGAACTTGGACTGGAATACCAGAAATATAAGTTGAGAGGAGGGACTTGTTTCTTTTTTATCTGGAAACGTTACTAATGTTCCTTTTTATTTTTTTCTTTAGGAACAACTCCTGAAATTGGACTTCAAATTTGGAACACCAGAAATATAAGTTGAAAAGAGGGGAATTGGGTTTGAAAGTTAGAACTATATTCTAGAATAAGAAAGCCAAATGAATTTAGTTTAGCAACCTTAAAAATAACATATTGTATTATAATTTATTTAAAATACATTGATACTTCTTTTTATAACGTAAATAAACTTGATATTGTTTTTTAGTAAGTACCTTTTTTTTGAAATGACCAATTTAAAAATTTAAATATATTGGCTTGAGCCTGACTTGGCTTGAGCCAAAATTTTTTTAGCTTAGGCCATTCCAACTTGATTGTTTGTTTAACGTTCTGATTTTCTGAAAAGTTTGAGGGGGGAGGGGGGTCTCCATTAAACAAACAAACATAATAAAACTTTGGAAATTTTGGGAAAATTCGGGTAATTTTAGAAAAATTTAATTTAAATTTTGAAGGGGCATTTAAACATATGTGTTGTTATATGTTTATTAAAACTTAGATTTTTAGGAAAATAGAGGGGGGTGAAATACGTTAAACAAACAATCAATTTGGAACGGCCTTAGGTTAGTTCATTTGGTTCAAGCTAAAAGTCATCTTAGCTTAGCTTATATCGAGCTAAACCATATAAATTTGTGGTTTAGCTTGGCCTGACTCAGTATAATTTTCTGAGCTGAGCTCTGGCTCAGTTCAAGCCGGCTAGAGCTCCGAAACGAGTCGAATCAACCTGAGTTGAGGTCAGGGCCGATGATATTATGCATTTCACAGAAATTCACATAAAACACAAAATTTGTAATTTTTTGATCACCACAAAATTGCACATAACTTATCAAATTTATCAGAATTCACATAATTTATTTTTTTTCTCTCACATAAATTCACATATTTTATTGAGATGTGCCGCAAATTATACATAATCGGTAAAAATTTGTTATCACCGCAGATCACAGATTTTTTTTTATATCACACACATAATTTACTTTATAGCACCGCAGAAAATCATCGGCCCTGGTTGAGGTCGAGTCGAGTCGACTTGAGTCGAGTACGATTCAATAATTCATCCCAACTCGATATGACTAGTCGAGTCACGAGTTAGTTACAGGTTGAGTCAAATCCGAGTATAAATTGATACTCGACTCAACTCGAGTTAACCTGGGTCAGCTTCCTACAAAAAGAAAAGAAACGTTAGAACGATTCTTAATTACAATAAATACACTTACACACCCGCACACACCCGCTCCTTATTTACCTCTATTCCTGATCGCGATTCTGAAAGAAGAGACCGTTCCTAA
>JADRCO010000900.1:0-24873 GCA_021464525.1 Rhizophagus sp. LPA8_4_AMF
GTGGCGGTGCAACACGTGGCATATCACGTGACTCTGCTCCGCTTTAGACGTCCCCTAAATTTGGTAATCGTATATAACGTCGGATTTAAATCGCGCAATTATGGTTGCACCAAGTAAATACCATTAGAAGAAACATTTCAAAAGGAATTTTATGTCCGTTTTACTGCCGACTCTACCGATTTGTGTACAAAATGCGTTGCGTAAGTAACTTTTTCTTCATTAATCACCTATTTAAACCCTTATATTAAACCTGATCTAAAATTAAAATTTAATTTTTTACGATTTTCTTATTTTAATAAGATCTTGAAAGCTAGGCGAAATGATAAATTTAAGGGTTGTACATTCGATAAAGGCGAGAGCTGCTGGTCTTCAATGTAGTGGAATAAGGCTTATAAAAAACCAAAAAAGAGCAGGAAATGCGTTACAATACATAAAACGAACAACTTTAACAAATAATGGTCTACAACGTCCAAGAATTCTTAATAACAACCTTAGTAATTTTTCACTTTCAACTTCACAAAAGTTAGTACCAAAGTCATTAATTTATCAGTGTAGACCTTTTCATGCAACACAACCGACTTCAGCGACTTCTTTTATAACATTTAAAACAGTCAATGCAGTATTGGTAATACGTAAACTTAGTAATTTATTATTCTCATTTTTACCTTTTGCATTACGTAAACATCCAAAAACAGGACGACGAAGACGTTTGTTGATATTTATAACAACGGTAATGCCGTTAACAGGGTTTTGTATATTAATTTTAGCAGGTATAGAAAAAGCACCACATACAGGACGTCTTAGGTTTAAATTTATGTCGGAAGAAGAAGAAAGTGAACTTTGTGATTTAGCATTTAAAAATGAAGTGGAAAAATATAAAAATAATTTCCTCTCACTAGATAGACTTGAAAGCAAGTTAGTCTATCATGTCGCGAGTAATTTAGTTAAAGGTTTAAACAATGATTTAATGACTTTGAAGTCATTCAAAAATTTAAATGATAAAAAAAGTGGTGAGAAAGTTGCTAATATTATAGAAGAGAATGTTGATAATATGAGTGATAAAAATACGAATATACAACAAGGTGAAAAAAATCCTAAACATTTTGAAATTTACATCATTGAAGATGATGATGTGTTTAATGCTGTTTCTTTTGGTGCTTCCAAGAAAATGATCATATTCACTGGTAAAGTTATTACGTGTTTGTTTTCAAAATTCTCGCGTGAATTCCTAATATTTAAACGAAATAATTTAATTTAGGTTGGCTCAAATTGATTAATTATGATGAAGAATATCTTGCATTCACATTATCTCATGAAATTGCTCATATTATACAGGGTCATTCAAGTGAACCATTTGGAATTAGTCAAATATTGTTCATGTTTGCAGGTACCCTTTAAATTAGATTATTTTAATTTATTTAAAATTAGAATTATAACATCCTTTCTCTCTTAATAAGATACGGCTCGTACGTTGTTATGGTTTCCATTTCTCTCAGCATTGGGACCTTTAATAAATGATTATTTGAATTCAGCAACACAAAATTTAATTGAAAAGTATACAACAGGAAGGTACAACCAAAGGGCAGAAAAAGAAGCTGATATAGTTGGATTACAATTGATGGCACTTTCAGGATATCATCCAAAGAAAGCTGTAGAATTATGGAAGTATTTATCATCATTAAATAATCCAATTAAGACTGAGACACACTTACAAGATAATGTAATTGAAGAAGAAATTGTCCAAACGGGTGAAATTGAAGAAAATTATCCTCTTATTCAAAATTTACAAGATTTCTTTGCTTCACATCCTTTGGATGAAGTTCGTGCAGATTATTTATTAGATATGTTACCTGAAGCAGAAAAAATTTATGAAGAAGTTACTGATAAAGGTGGAAATGCCATATCATTTATTTTTGATAATCACGTTGAGGAATTGAATGAACCTATTAAAACCGTTAAAAATACTGAAGAACATATTATATCTAGAATTTGGAATAGTTTAAGATATTTAATTGGATTAAATCCGGAATCATAAAATAATTTCACACTATTTCACTTAAGGGATTTAGACATTTATCTTTGTATATATATTTTAGTAAATCATCATCATACATGTGATCTTAGAAAATCTGAGTCTAGTTAATTAATTAATTAATTTTATTTATTTATTTATTTATTTTATTATTTACAATATCAGATATGTATTTTTAGGATTTCAATAACTATATTTCTCATTCATTAATAAAGTAAATCATCTGTTTATTTATTTTCATAAGTTACTACTATTTGACATATGATACTGCATTTCGGAAGATTTCAGTTTAAGCGACGTAAATTATTTTTTTTTAACGTCATTTTATTAAA
Organism: Rhizophagus sp. LPA8_4_AMF; assembly: GCA_021464525.1. Lineage (NCBI taxonomy): Eukaryota > Fungi > Glomeromycota > Glomeromycetes > Glomerales > Glomeraceae > Rhizophagus > Rhizophagus sp. LPA8_4_AMF. Next base: position 2,365 of record JADRCO010000900.1, read on the forward strand.
TAATATTAAAAAGATACCGAAAAAAGTCCTCATATAAATAATCTATAAATCTTGTCTATTATCTATTTATATAAAAAGATAGTAATTTAAATATGAATATTAAATATAAAAATATATGACAAAAAAAAAAAAAAATTATATTTTCTTAAAATCAAGATAATGTAGCACCGACTTTTTCGGATTTAAAAGCTAATCTTTTATTATATAAATTTTTAATTTGTTCAAGTACCATAAAAGTAACAACAGTATGTGGACCTAATCTTATAAAAGCTGGTACCCAACCTTTAAATAAAGCTAAAGGACCTTCAACACGAATAATAGTTGTTAAAACTTGCATAATACTCTATTTAATAAAAGAAAAAGAAATGAGAAAGAAAACTTTCTTAAATAAATAAATAAATACTTAAAATAATTTATTAAATTACCTTTGCTTGTGATGAAGAATTCATAACACGAGTTTTTATAACATCAACAGGAGAACAAACAGTTGTAGCCACCAATCCCTATTAAATAAAATATATAAAATTCAATTATTTAAAACAAATATTAATAAAAATTTTTTATCATATATAACTTACCGCCATAACACTACTAGTAAAATGAGTGATAATATTATCTTTAAAAATTTTAGTAGATAATAACAATTGTTTAGCTTGATCATAAGTAGCCAATTGAGAAGAATTCATTAAAATAGCACGATTCACATTTGGACCAATTCCTCTTGTTAAACCTCGAAAACCATCTTCTTTTATAATACGATATAATCCATCAAGTGCATGTTTATAATTTCTACGATCTTCTAGTGGTAATTTTGCATCATTTTGCATTCGAACCATAACTAAATCTGCTGGATTACCAAAAGCTCCACCTATAGATCCAGCTATTGAAGCGCATAAAATCTTTTTTGTAAAAGATAATTGTTCTAGATGAAAAAAAAAAAAACAAGAGAAATGATTAAATAAATTTATGAAATATAGTACAATCGAAAAAGAATAAAATGTATTTACCCTGATTGTTTGATATTAAATTTTTCAATTTATCATAAACACCAAATCTCATAGTAGAATAAGTAATTTGTCTTAATATACTAGCGGATAAACCACTATATAATCCAAAAATACCTTCAGTTTTTATTATTTGTATCATGGTATAAATTGTCGATGCTTTATTTGCTCCATGTGTTGTTTGTAACCTTACTTTGGTTAAATCTAATGGATGACTAACTGTACAAGCAATACATGATGCCGCCCCTTATATATGAAGAAGAGAGAGATATATATAAATATTTTATCTTGAAATTAAATCTAGGTCTACAAAAAAAAATTATACCTCCAAACCAAAATGGATATTCAATTTTCTTTGATGATGATGAAGATGATGAAGGTAATGAAATGATTTTATTTGATTTTACAGAACTCATTATTATCTATAATTTTGTTTCTATTTAAATAAAATTTAAGGAAACAATAATTAAAGAATTTTTAAATACAATATTATGAAAATTATAATTATTTAAAGGGAAAAGGGAAAGATTTTTTTTCTCCACCTTTTTTTTTTTCTTATTTTTTATAAGTAAAACTACCGAAAATTATCTAAATATTGTCATACTAAAAAATAAACAAAATGTCAGATTAATCTCGTTGATATCCGGGAACATTTTGTAGTACATCATAAAATATCTAATAATCATGTAATCATTAGTAGATCAAGATTTTTTTTTTGATTTTTTGATTTTAGCAATTTTACATAATAATAATAATAAAAAATCAATTTTTAATCTTTTTGTTAAATAAATAGATATAATAGATCGACATTTAAAACTTGGTTATCTTGAGCTTATTGAGAATATGAAACTATGAAGCATATGAAACGTACATGAAACGTGTTCACGTTAACAACATCACGTGATTCGGTATAATGCTGCTTCAGAATTCATTTAAAAATCATTTTGATATGGTTACGATTCGCTAATTTGATGCAATTAAAAATATTTTAATTGTTTTTGTTTAAAAAAAAAAATCATGTTAGTTTTTTCTTTTTGTTGTTGTCGATTTCGTTATTTATTTGTTTATTTTAATTAAACTAATAATATGAAATTTCCAAGTTAAGAATACTCTTGTAAGAAGGATCCCATATTTGCACCAATTAACTAACAAAACCACTGACGTATGTTAAGTACGAAGTTGAAGATGAAATTCTTGATTTACATTGCGTTGTTATTTATTTAATGCAATATTAATAGTTTCAGATTGATATATAGATTTACATTACCAAAAATGATGAACTGCAAAGAAAAACGTTTCAAAAATGAGCTGATATTTATGATGTTGTTTGTTTTATTTTATTTAACATGGTATGATTTTTCTTTTCTTTCCCTTTTCGGTTTATAAAAAATATTCCAGCTAGTAATAATTTGCGTTTTTTTTATGGTTTTACGAATTTCTTTTATTGGAGAATTTTATTAATGGACAATCGACATTTTGCATCCTATTACTTAAAGAATACGTTAACAATTCTTTTCAAGAGAAGAATTCGCAAGAAATAATCGATTAAACTTTATGTTTGAAATTTTAATTGTTGCTACATTTTTCCTTTATTCCTGCACGCAATAACGATTTTAACTTTAAACAATGTATTTAACTTATTATTATTAAATTACTCCCTTTGTCAATCAAAAAAGAATACTGAATACACAAATTCCCGAATTTATATCTTACTGATTTGGTAATTTTGTTGTATTACTCTTCCCCTTCATGTAACATTTTTTTTATTATTATATTAGTAGATTTTTTCACTAAAAAAAAAAACGAATTTTTTTAAAAATAAAGTTTTTTCTACCTCTCTCTCATAAATATACCCATATTAAATCATTCTTTTAGAACAATAATCTTTTAAAACATTCTTACTCTTTATTATTATTATTCAACCGGTATCATATATTATACTTTCAAAGTAGATGGCATTGAAGGTTGCTATGACTTTTAAGCAATAAATTTACTTGTTAAAATTCCATCCTCTTTTACTCTCACTTCTGAAAATAATGCTGACGTTTTTACGTTTCAAATTATTATTGTTCCTCTTTATAGTACGAGTTAGAACAATGGGGTGCCGCTGTCGACGCTTATGATGCAGAAGATTTCGATAAAGCTTTGGAAATATTTGAAGTATGCTTAAATAAAAAAACTGATCTAAATAATTCATATAATTATAATTTAATTCTTTTTTTTTTATTTCCTTATTTTATTTATCTTATTTATATTAAATTTATTAGACTATAGCGGATTCCGCAAAGTTTCACTTTAACATGGGTTTGATATATGCCACTCTCGGTGAACATGAAGAAGCGGTATGTCAATTGAATTTTTTTTTTCTTTTTTCTTTCTTTTCTGATCTTTATTTATTAACAATCTTAGAATTTGTGTAGTGTCGACAATATAAAAAAGCTGTTAAATTAGATCAATTTTTTGCCGTAGCATATTTTCAAAAGGGTGTTTCACATTTTCTGTTGGGTGAATTTGAGAAAGCTTTAGGAAATTTCAATGATTCTTTGTTGGTAATTTGATATTTTCTTATTTATTCATAAAAAAAAATTTATTTAGCATTTATTTAAAAAATTTATTCTTTTTTTTTTATAGTACCTTCGTAAAAATATGCTTATAGATTATGAACAATTAGGGTTAAAGTTTCGACTTTACTCATGCGAAATTCTATTTAATCGCGGTCTTTGTTACTTATACCTTGGTAAAACGGAGCAGGGTATGGGCGATTTCACATCATCCCAAAAAGAAAAACAAACAGAAGAACATGATGTCATTGATGAAGCTATTTCGGTTCAGGGTCAAGTAAGCACTTTTTTTTAAAAAAAAAAAAATATTTAATAATTGAAAATTTTAATTAATCTTATTCTTTTAATATTTTCCCCCCGTATTATAGGGTTTCACTGTATTTTCAATTCCAGTTGGAGTGATTTATAGACCTCCTGAAGGAAAACTTAAGAATGTGAAAACAAAAGATTATTTAGGTAAAGCAAAATTGGTTGCTGCTGTAGACCCTGAAGATGCTTTCACCGGGTTTTCAGGTGCTCAACAACAAAAGGTATTTAAATTAATTAAATTTTTATTTTTTATATTATTAATTATATATAATGATTAATATGTATAAATTATATATTTGAAAAACCAAAATAGAAACAACAACAAAATACAACAACACCAATTACAAAGGCTAACACTGAAGGTGCTGTTATTCCAATGAATGGTTCACAATCACGACCGGAATCACCTGAACCATCTAGACCTCGATCATTGTCTACCAATGCAAGAGAACCTCCATTTCCCACTAAAGCGGTCAGAAATCCAAGTAAACGACGTCCTCCTCAAATTGAAGGTTCTCCTACTTTACCATATGCTGATGATAATAAAATTTCCAATGGATTTATTCCAGGCAGAAGGTCACCTGCTCCTGATGGTATGATATCATTAATTCAATGGGTGTAGGGCAAGAAGAATCAAGATTTTTTCTTCTTCGTAATGGTTCTATATGAAAAATCTTCTCAGTTAGAATTCATAATAATGTAATTGTTCTAATATTGTAGATAACGGGCGTAATTCATTAAATCCTCCTGGTAGATTGAATTCTTTAAGAAATCCTAATCGTGGACCACCGCTTAGAGACGGTCCTATGCGATCTAATTCTTTGAGGGATCCCCCTAATCGTTCAAATTCATTAAGAAATGGCCCACCTAGAATGAATTCTATAAGAGGTAGAGCAACTGCAAGACCAATGCCTCAAAGATCAAACACACAGGGTCGTGCCCAATACTTACAGCAACAAATGTCGAAAATGTCAGTTTCGGATGATGATCAAGGTTATAACGATTATTTCCAGAATTCTGACCAATACTCGAATAATAATCTTGTCAGTCCACCACTGAGTAATGAAGATTATAGTCAAGTGTATGATTTCAAGTTGGGAGGTGATCCATATTATAATGGAGATAGTGCATTTAACTCACCTATATCAAATAATGGTAATAATAATAGCAATAGAAATCCCGGTCCACCTTTGTCACCTTCTCGTTCACCAAGTTTGCGTGGTCGTGGTGCGAGTTCACCTGGAAGAGCAATGGGTTTCAAACCATCTCCTTTATCTTCGCAAGGCGGTTTAATAACTCCACCTATGGTAGATAACGGCGAAGAAAATTATGCCAGTTTAATTTTCGATGAAGATGGTTATGGTTACGGTGATGACGACGAGACAAAATTCGAAATGCTTCCTCCACCACAAAAACATATGTCAACACAATCTTCATTCGTTAATAGTAGTGTACCATTACAAAAACCAACAAAGGTACGTAATAAATAGATTTTTTTTGTTATTTTGTTATCAAAATTTTCACACACTTTCTTATTTCTTCTTTATTTTAGATTAAGATTAAATGTTATCATAAAGACACTCGTGTAGTTTTGGTTTCAGCAAATATAAGATACCCAGATCTTATTAAACGGATACAAGAAAAATTTGCTATAGATACATCGCTGCAATTAAAATATAAGGACGAAGATGGTACAATGGTCACAATGATAGATCAGGATGATTTAGAGATGGTTATATCAATGGTTCCAGATTCCCCAACCGATACTGGTAGAATGGAGGTAAATTGTTGTGTCTTTATGAATCTCATAATAAAATTCGAAAAAATTTATTTATTCAAATATATATTTTTTTTCATTTATAGATATGGATAGAAATGGAATAATGATCCAAAAAAAAAAAAATATATAAAAATAAAAGTAAAAAATAAAAATAAAAAAAAACAAATGAGAAATAGAGGAGTTTTTATTTAGATGGGTTCTTCGAGCTGGAACGTATTGTAAAAGATACCTCAGATCCCATTTTATGAGTTAAAAAAGGTTCAAAAGTATTTTGTACATGATTGTTTATGAAATGAAAAGCGATTTATAATTAATTCTAAATTAACATCGCTGTTATAATTATTATAATTTTATCGTCATAGCCCAACTAAGGAAAAAATAATGAACTTTTTTATACAATTAATTTAATATATTGAAATATTTTTTTTTATATTTACCGTTTAATTTATCAAACATCTTTTTTGTTTAATATGTTACCCATAACATAAATTTTATCTCATGAAATTTTATGTGTTTATTACTTTTGAACCTTTATTAATTCGATCACTTAAATTGTATTTAGGGACAATTTTCTTTTTTGAACATTTTTTTTTATTTAGAATCAGAATTCATTGAATTCATTAAAAAAAAGGAAGATTCTCTTTACATTATACATGTATAGTCCGAATTTAACAAGATTAAGAGTTGATTTATTTATCATGCACATTTATTTATTTTATTATTCATAATATATATATTTTTGTTTTATTTATCAAATTTTACTTTTTGAAATTTTAAAAAGTGTTGTTCATAGAGAGTAGGATTTAATTTTTTTTTTAATTTGTTTATCCTATTTTTGCAAGTTTACTCAAAAAAAAAAAATTGTATATGTATTTATGATAGTTTTATTAATAGTAAGTAATTTAGGTGATGAAAACTTAATTTATAATTAGAACTTATTTAATAATAAATTATGGTTATTTTAGGTAAAAATTTCTCACGTGATATCATCATACTTCATTTGGATGATTGAATTTTGATCCTTAGGGTTATTTTCTGAAAAATGAAATAACGTACCGAAGATAGAGGATTTTAATTACTACATAAGCAAACACAGTGAAATAAATCAAATGCCTCAGCCCTTCGCTCAAGATATTGATATACTCATTTTCGGGCTGTACGAAATGTACTGTACATTTTGAATAATGTGACCTCAATTATCCAAAAATGAAATCATTGATGCTTTGCATGTATTATTCGATCTTGATTTCTTAGCCATTAAAAGTAAACCTAATGTAGTATGTAAAGGATACAGAAAATGAAAGAATTCACACCGATTTCACATTTTACTTGAGTATAATGATACTATGCATACAAGATAACCTTCAAAGTCTCGCGCAACCAGCAAGAGTTCTGTATGCTTAATAAACGGATATATTGTATACTCATAATATATTCTTTGCATTGCATTATAATGTTGCTAAAATAATTGTATAATGTTCAGTACATTACAATATATTTTTAATTGTTTAAACAAAATTCTAATAATAATGAATAAAAGTTGGTTACTTGACGAGTACTTGTATATATATAGATCATAATAAATCTGAATGTACCTTAATATGATTAATGGATGGTTGATCAGCTAACGTTGTTTGTGCTCCAATAAGGTATTTTCCCGTTTACTCAGTATAATTTAGTTTTAGGAAGATGGTCTACTTTCAAATTTCCTTTTTGATGATATCAAGATTTTTGTTGTCATACATAATTGCCTATCTTTAAACAAAGTAACGTCGTAAATAATTATTTTTGATTATTAATCAGATTCCAAAAACAACATTTCATTTAAAACTTCGATTGATTGATTTGAATTTAAGTAATTTGGTAACCTTATAAAAATTTCCAATTTCTAAAATAAATAGATCATGTAATTAGTTGACTTATATTGAACGTATCAGACTTCAACAATTAAAATAAATTCTTGTTGATGTCAAGAGTTTTAGAAAGGAATGAATAAGATTAAATATTACGTTGTTTAATTCCACATGTTATTTCAACCAATGAAGAAAAGAAAATATAAAATCTGCCAAGCTTGCCAAGAGAAAGTCATGTGGCGATCGAAACAATAAATTATCATCATGGTTTTATTCTTTGTATTTGATTTTTTTTGTTCGTATTTTACCTGAAACTTACGACATAAAATTTGTAATACCATCATGTGCTAATATCGGTACCGATATTCTGCAACTGTGAAACAGACCGAATAAGTAAAATGAATATAATACAAAACGTTTGGAGTAGGAAAATTATTATTACATGAGATCAAGCCTCGCGTAAGCACTGCTTGTATTACCAGTCTTGTCTAATGTAAAATCGTCCTACAAATTTTCATTATTATAGTATATCTTTTGCTTTGATATAATCTTTAAAGCGATAGCTGTAAATTATAATTACGATCAGTCCATTGTTCTGTAATTCAAAAAATAGTGGTATGCTATTATTAACAGATGAATAAGTTGATTAATAAATAATATAGGAGATGATTGAGATCTAATTATATAATTTAAATAAAATATGCATTAATCCACTTTTCCTTGTACGGATTATCCAATTGGATTTGGATATCTAATTGTTCTTCTTATAATTATTTTTTTTTATACGATAGTTAAACCATTAAATAATTTCCTCTCAATTAAAAAAAAAGTCGAAATCCAACATCTATCATATAATTTATTTTTTATCTTAATTTATATAAATTTCCTTATTCTTTTCCTTACGATCTGCGCCTCTTTTCACGATATCCAAATCTTAGGAGTTCAAGAATTATTCAGAAGTGAATCCGTGGACACACCTATGCCTCCTGAATCCACCAATTCCTCATTTTTTCTGAGAATTATTAACCTTAAAACTATGTACTTCAAGTACAGAGAACGGAAACAACAACAATAATAATAATATACTGTACCTGCACATTTGGAAAAAAATCCTATGAGTTTAACTTATTGAAAGATTGAAAATAAGCAGTATACTTGAATACTTTATACATTTTGTAAAGATATTGTTATTTTCCTATTGATACCTTATAGAGAATCGGGATAATGTATGAACTTATTAAAGGATTAATTTATAGTCTATATGATTGCAAATATATTTAATATTTAGCCGATAAAAATAAAATATCAATTATTTAGCCATTTAACAAAAAATATCAGTCCGTCAAAATCTTACTAGACTGACCAATAACTATTATTTATTTTATGATGAATTCACAAACTATTTTGTAATAGACTGATTAAGAGCTAAGTGCCGAAATATTGACACCTTTATTAGCCTCGCGTTGTACTCGCACCGGCTATAAATGGATTGGTGCCATTAGGTAACAACTTTCAAAGATTTTATTAAAATTTTTAAAAGGACATCTTACAAATAGCTTTCTGTACATCGTATTATCTTTTCACATATCATTCAGATTATTCTCCCACTCTCAATTATTCCATGACCATGAGTGAATGTTTATTGAAGAAACTCATCAACTTGAATAAGGATTTACAATAAATATGAATGATATTGACTGTTGGACTGGCTATGATTACTGAAGATTTGCCGCAAGGAAATGACATGGCTAAAATTTTTATAATAAAAAATCTTCTTCGAAGCGGCTGTTGAGGTCATGTGTACGTTCTGAGCGGCCTTGAACTGGAATACTTTATAATAACAAAGTTCGCGTTTGCGCAATTGTTCCCATAAATGACCATAGTCATGTTAGCATGGAAAGCCAGGATAGACCGCTCAAGAGATAGCTCTCAAATGAAGAAAGTTAGGAGGGGAAAGGAGGGGAAAGACAATGCCAGTGGCACAATGACAGCCAATCATTCAACAATAACTTACATAAATAATGACTACTATATGATTAGGTTAAACTCTCTTAAATGGAAGTGTTGATAACAGAAGTGATTTGTTGATATACCAATGCTTTATTCACAATTTATTTATATGATTTCCTAGGACTTTAAACTAAATATTTTTGTATTAATATGAATTTTCAAATTCTTTTTTAATATATTGACTCGATTTTCCAGATTTGAGTAATGCAAATGATAAAAAAAAAAAATTTATTTACTTATAATAGAAATTTAAACAATTTGTTAATAAAAATGTTCAAGATATAGAATGAGAATAAAAAATTGTAAAATGTTCAGAAATAATTTGTAAAAAATTATAAATCGATTCCCTTATTCAATATTTACTTTCTAATATATTTCTCCAAAATGAATCCTTCTTTCTATTAAAATAAATTAAAATAATTATCAAATTAGATATTTAAATTAAAAGAAGTTTTTTTTTTTTTTTTAAAAAAAAAAAAATAATTTATATCTTACCAATTAAAACAGGCCAAGGATCCTCGTAATTTTGATTGATTGAAGGTATAACAGATAATAATTTCTTACATAAACTAGGATCAAATTCAATTCTAGTATCTTTACCAATCCTTAATTCTTTCAAACGTTTTCCAGTTTCTCTAGCATAATCACCTATAACTTCAAGTAAAGTATCATCAAATTTTTCCACATCTAAACTTAAAATTTCTAATTTTGCAATAGTATTTTCTAATATACATGTTAAAGATTCAGGAGCGATATTATATCTACTTTCTAATTGTAAATGTAAAAGATTTGTAGGTAAAAGTTGACCAATTCTTTGACAAACTGTGATAGAAAATAAACGACTACTAATTCCCACATCACTTAAAGATAAATGTGAAAGAAAAGTTGAACAAGAGATCCACTCAAGTTGTTGTATAGGAGGTATAGTTCTAATAGATAATGAAGTTAAATTAGGAATTTGTGTATTAATAATTTGGGATAATTCAAGATTAAAAAAATCAATAGCTAATTCTTTTAAACGATTTTTTGATATCATTATAATAGTAGTACAAGTTATATCAGAAAGAAAAGTTTCACTATTATTTTCATTATTTAAAGTTAATTTGTTAATCGTAAGTTGAAAAGATTTATATAAAGAATCAGGTAAAGTAATATCTTTTTCTTGATAACAATTTATAAATTTCAAATTTTTTAAATTTGAACATTTTGTTAAAATTTCTAATGAATTCCAATCAATATATATTTTTCGAAAATCCAAATTTGTTAAAGAAGTTACTTGACTTGTAAGTGAAGAAAAAATTGAAGCAGATCTTGAAGGATTAAAAGATCCAATCAAAGGAGATAACATACTAAAACTTGATAAATTATTTTGAGATTCGATTAATTTTGGAATTTGTTGAGATAAAGGACAATCATTATATGGAGTGACAATAATATTATTAATATATTGTGAATTATTAATTATAGTCATTAATAAATTAGATAAATGACCTTGATGATCCACATAAGTACAATCAACGTGAAGTTCATTTAAACGTGAAACAGCTCTTTGAATTCCAGAGAAAGAAACGAAATCAGTATTATTATTATCAAAACAAAGTTGTTGTAATTCACAATCTAATTTTTTAAAACCATTACATTTGTTAAATAACATTTCCAAAATTAAAGATTCAACATTTTGAAATTGAGCTTTACGTTTAAGCATATAATCAGTAGTCTTTTCCCACCATTGACAAATTGATATTTGTAAATTTCCAATATGAAGTTCTTTTAAATAAGTTGGATAATCGAATAATGTTTTTATATTTTTAATATTATGACCTTCATCGATTAATTGTTGAGTTGCTTCATTAGAAAGACAAGAAATATAAGTTCTAATAAGTAAATAACCTTTTTCATTATCATTTCCATCAAAACTCATATTATTGAATGGATGAGACCATAATAATGAGATAGCCACTTGACACCAAGATCTGTTCACTAAAGTCCAAGAATAAAGAGATGCTTGATCATTTTCTCTATCAAGACTTTTTAAAATTTCTTCAATACAATCTGATGTAAGTTTTGGTGTATCAATTTTTCCTTTTGTTCTAAATCCTAAAGGTGTGGGACTCATGTTATTCTAAAAATAAATTTGGTTTACAAAATTTGTTAAAAAACATTATTATATTTAAAAAAAAAAAGAAAAAAGAAAAAAAATTATCCATTCACACTTACTAAAAAGTTGAGATAATAAAAGTTTGTGTAAAGATTAAATATATTTTGAGTGAAAGAAAGAAAAAAGAAAAAAGAAAATTTGTATAAAAAGTCTGCCTCTAATTCGTTCAAAATTGAAATAATTTTTTATTAAGTAAATATTTTGAGGTTTATATATTTTGATAACAAATTTCGATTACTAAATTCGAGCAACAATTCATAAGACAGTAATGCGCAAACATGTATGAAATGTACACACAGTTAACCAATTAAACCATCAAATTTTTATTTTTGAACCAATGATCGACAGGTAAGAAATACATGCTCTAATCCATATTTCCAATTTTAGTAATGATAAAAAACATTATGTCGTAATTTCTTCAAAGAATTAACGAAATTTGACCTTAGCGTTTGAAAATCAACTTTTTTAAAAGAGGTTATAACTTTTTTTAGGTTATATATCACATGATCGACAACGAAAATTTTCCCATCAAAATAATTTTTCTATTTATAGTTTTTTGATACTTGAATAATATATTAAAATTATATCCTAATTTTTATATACATATTGGTGAGTAAAGGAAAAAAAAAATTTTTTCGATGCAAGCAATGCATGGGAACTTTATTTTTTTTTTCGAAATTTATTAGATCGACCTTTTTTTCCTAAATGATTTACATTTTTACACTCGTTTATATAAAAGAAAGGACGGAATAACCATATAATCGATTATTTCTTGCATTATTATTTGTACAGAGAAAATTCTCGCTTCTTTTTTTTTTAGTTTTTATTTCCTTTTATATTAAACTCATTCGGGTATCTATTTCGCCTTCTCGCATATACGATTAAAACTGTATAACCTATTGTAGGTTCGTGGCATTTAAATAAACAAAGAAAATCGTCCAATCGTGGCGCAGCAACCCACTTTTGAGTAAAATTAATGTCAGATATCAAATCTAATCAAATTTATTATTATTTAATATCTATTGTCATTGTTGTTATTGTGGAGGAAAAAAAAAAAATTTGTACATATTTATAATGAAAATAAATAATATAATAAAACAGGTATAAAACTAAAATAATACAAAAAAATTTTTATGATGAGAATCTTTTCCAATTTACGGTAGAACATTTCCATTTAAACTAATTTTCTTATTATTGTTCTCATCATATCCTGTGAAAAAAAAAAATGTGTAAATGTGCATCAAAGGAAATCATATTTGGCTTCATTATTCGAATATTGTCCAATTAAAAGTATCAACGAACTAGAAAAAAAAACAATACTTTTAATCTTTTTTTCAAAAATTCATTGTGAATGATAAAAAATGATAAAAATGACGGAAATCATACCTCATTAATATGCAACCATTTTGAACTACTACAGCTACCCCGAAATAATACTCATGTATGTCAGTATAATCATGACTTAGAAGATACTTGTATACGAAGTAAACCTAAAAAAATAAAAAAATATGAAAATTTTCATTGGTATTCATTACATTCCGTTAAATTATAATAAATTAAAAGATAATGATTATAATCATTATAAAATATTTACCACTGAACCAATTAAACCGCCAACCAAAAGAGTGAAACCGAAAAATAAGTATAGGCGTGCTTTCCAGAGCATCCTACGTGGAAATATGTAAAATTCACCACTAAAAATAGATTTATCTATCAAAGCCACTCTGAAAAATAAAAAGTTTAAAACAGTTAACTATTTTGTCTTATAATAATAAAGATATCGTTTAAAAGAATTATTATATTTACATAATCATTCCAAGAGTCGTTATAATACCAGTTATAACTTCTTCAATAGTAACGACAACGTATTCTCGGTTGTATACTAAGGCATCGATAAATGCCCACCATCCTATAGCAAACTTATAAAAGTAAAATTTGTTTTGGTTTAGAATAAAATAAAATCTTTTTCTTAGTAAAAAAAAAAGGAAAATTTTTTCTTACCAATCCTCCTGATACATATACTGCAATGAGTTTAGTTTGGGGTAAACGATAACTTATTCGTCCATTATCAAATTCAGAAACTGGAGATAAATTTGAAGGAGTGGAGGAAGAAATAAGAAGCCGATGAATCATGATGAGATTATGATTATATTTTTTAGGGTTTTTTTTTTGTGTTTTTTTTCCTCGTTAATTTTTGGTTCCTACTTTTATTAAATGAGAATTTTTAAAAATGAAACAACTAAATAAATAAATAAAATTGCTTTTTATATCGGTAATTAATTTTACCTAATAGATTTACTGATGTGGCAATAAAATTTTCAATTAGGAAATAAAAATCCGGCTGCGGCTCTTTTTGTCAATAAAAATTAATAATAAAATGCATAAAAAAAGATTATGTTAATCCTGATTTGCTGCAATTACAAAAAACGCCATTCTTCAATCGCGTAGTTCAAATATGGTTAGATTAATTTCGTTCTTTTGGTGTCTCAAGTGTCACCACGTGAAGCCTTCTCACATATATATGCATTTTGTGTTTCTCACATGGCTAAATGACGCTTAGCTTAATTTAATTATTAATTATTGGTTGAGCGATTATTTTTCTCAACCTTTAATGTTGATTCATGATATTCATGTGAATATTTATTATGCCGTTTTCTCCCATTTTTTTTAAAAAATAAAGAAATTTTGGATCTTTGTTAATCTTTTTTAGATATACATTTTGTGATTGAAATGAGTTTTGGATATACATTTTTGCGATCGAAATATATATACGTGTGTGTATAACAGATAATTTTTTTTATTTTAACGAAATAGTCAAAAAAAAGTTTATCAAAAAAAAAGTTTATTAATAGAATTCCCACAATGATTATCAAAAAACGATTCCTTAAATCAGAAGGTTTTTTTTGATTCTTATCTTTGGCGTAACATTCGTTATCATCTCTCATTGTAAAAGTATCTTTATTTGTATAAATAATAAAAAACTTGATTTAAAATTCGAATTTTCCCTAAATTCTCATACGGTTAAATTTAGTAGTTTTAATAGACTAATATTCTATTTGTGTGACTTTATTAAGCTGTAAAACATGATAAACTAAATTATTTTAATATATTCCGAAAAATTTGGATCTCGGAAATTGTTTAATGTGACGTCCGTTATGTATAATAATATATCTACGTCATCAAACATACTGCGTATCACTATCAGCTTCCTATTATGGATACCAAATAAAAATTGAGATCTTTTTTAATCGATAAATCGATAAAAAAATCTTTTTAATTTTACTTTTTTTTTTACGATTTCAAAATTCGAAAAATAAATTAGGTAAGTTATTTTAATTCAAAATAACGTTCATTTTCTATATGAATCTTTTTTACATTTAAAATAAATATATATATATATATTTCCCCCCCCCCCTTCAAAAAAAAAACCTAGCGAATTAATGAATATCAAAGAATAATTATTATTCTTTTTTTTCAATGAGTTTTCCACTTCCTATCGAATTATTAAGAGAAATTTTCATAAATCTTCATAGTGAAGAAGATCATGCTGATTTATTCTGTGTCGCATTTGTAAATCGGGAATGGTGTAAAACGGCAATTCCGCTCTTATGGGAATCTCCTTTTTATTCAATGACAAAGGAAACTATTTGGAGATGTTTAAATATTCGAACTTATATTTCTGGAATTAAAGAGGAATCAAGAAATATTTTAATAGAAAATGGAATGGATCTTAAATCATCACCTGTTGGAACAGTTTTCGATTATACTTCTTATTTACAAAAAATTGATTTATGGAATATTAAAACGGCAATAAGACATTATCTTATCGAAACACAAAAAAGGGGTCTCGATTTTGCGTTATCCAAGACAAGATTATTATTTCAAATTTTATATATGCATTTTTTAGATCGTAGTAGAGGATTAAAAAAAATTGTAATTAAGAATGCTCAGAATATGATATGTTTAATGGATGATCTTATTACTTTATCATTTTTAAAACAAAGTTCAAATAAATTTAGTGGATTAAAGGAATTTCATTCAGATCTTTATGCTGGAAATGATTTTTCAAATTTTTATAAATTGATGTCAGGATGTTCAAAAAATATCGTTCGTATGAACATTCATGTAAAGACTATACAAGAAGGAGATGCATTAGCAACACTTGTTAAATCTCAAAATAAATTGAAACATCTTAAAATTACTTCTCAATCAGATTGTTATATTCCTGTACTTCAAGCGATTG
Organism: Rhizophagus sp. LPA8_4_AMF; assembly: GCA_021464525.1. NCBI lineage: Eukaryota > Fungi > Glomeromycota > Glomeromycetes > Glomerales > Glomeraceae > Rhizophagus > Rhizophagus sp. LPA8_4_AMF. The sequence continues at coordinate 18,283 of JADRCO010000900.1, forward strand.
AATATCAAAAATCTTCTATTTTATGTCTTAGATTAAAAGATCTTAACTTTCAAAATATTACAAAGAGAGCTTTAGAAGGATTGATCTCATGTAATTTATTAAGATCTCTTTCACTTTTAAATTGTACTGGATTTAAAATTGTGAATCTTCAACCTTTATCTTTCGCTTTTCCTAATTTACAAAAATTTGAATATGGATGTGATTATAATCAAGAAAAATTTCCAGAGGAATTTATTATTGGAATTCTTCAAACTTCTGGTCATAAGATGAAAAAATTGATCTTTAATGATTTTAAAAATAATAAACATTCCCTTGATTTAATTCATGCCATCAATTTTTATTGTCCAAAAATTCAAAAATTAAAATTACAAAGAATAGCTTTTTATCAAGCATTAACCTTATTTCAAAATTGTATTCACTTAAAACATATTCATTTTGATGGTAGAGAAATATTTGATACCGATTCTCTTTTATACAAATTATCACAAAATGTTCCTCCTTCTCTTGAATCTATGGAAATTATAATGTTATTTCATAATCCTTGGAAAATTTCTCCTGATACTCTTGAGAGATTTCTTAAAAATAGTAGTCCATCATTTAAATTATTAAAAATATATCACGATAGTTCTAGTCCCGTATTTATTGGTCCTAAAAAGATTACAACTTTTAATGAACAACATTTTAATTTAATCAGGAAATATGGAGTTAAATTATATATGTCTAGCTCATTTGATCCCGAATATATTAATCCAATTATTATTCCAGGTAATATAATTAATAATAATTTTTTAATATATTAATATATTAATATATATTTAATATATTTTTCTTTTGTAGAAGAACCTAAACCGATAAGGCGCAAGTATCAAAGTGCGATTATAGATGATGATTTGGATTTGGATTTTATATCAACGACGGAATTTCACTCTCCTTCAATAATCGTTAATATTCATACTACCAATTATAATAATCATAACGTTCATATTCATAATACTACAAATAGTACTCAACCAATAAGACTTGTTTCATCATTTTTTTCATCCTTTTTTGGATCACATTAGGTTTAAGAATCATTTGTGTGAAATGGGTATTGATTTTAGGTGATTAGGTGAAAAAAAAAAAATATTTATATGGGAAAATGAAAATGATTGATGGAAATTTTAATTTGTAAGGATGGAAAAAAAATGGGAACTTGATTTACAGTAATAAAAAAAAAATTTTATTCAACAAATAATAAGTTGTATTGAAATCATATGAAACTATTATGGTAACTAATAGATTGGTAACTATATAGGTCGAAGATCATGTATATTAAAGAGATGATAGTAGTGCTCGATCAATTTGGTCAATTTGTCGATTATAAATTATAATTCAAATATATATAAAAATTGATGAGTGATATAATTGATATGATTGATCATCGCCATCATCGCCCAAAAGACGAAAGAATTACACGTCTATTTACGTCTATTAATTTATTTGTTTATAAAATAAAATCAGCCTACAAAGTATTACAATTGAGATATTACCAATTTAGAAATTTATAATAAGTAATACTTGTTATAACAATTATTATAACTTTATCATATTGATTATCATAGTTTGATGAGATTCATATCGACCTTCCCTAATAAAAAATAAGTAATTTAGATTTTTTTGTCATACGATTACACAAAATCAAAGATTCCGCGCCAAGGAATGTTACATTTTACGCATTTTTACTATACCAAATTTATCTAACATTTAAGTTGTGTAAATCTCGAAAAAACGCGTAAAAATAATATGAAACGAAAAATTTTAAAATTAAAAATTTTAAAAATTATTTTCATATAAATTTAAAATAAAATAAAATATTTTGATCATGCTTCGATATCTTTATTATTAAAAGAATAACTTTGTTATCAATAATTGGTAAATGATTATAATTTCGTGTAGAAATTAATACATATTATGAAGAGACAACAATTATTGGTGAGATCTCTAAAATTTATGAGTATTTTAAACGGGAGAACAATATCAAACCAAATTATCTACTATATACTGCCAGTAATAAATAAATCCACGTTGCTAAATAGAAGATACATAAATTTCATCTCTTTTTTCTTGGCAGGGATTTGAGATTGGACTCATTCATATACGTTCTTTTTAAACACGCGGAAATTGCCCACATTATAAGGTTCAAATTTTGTCTTGAATCGTTTCGTAATTCTTTTTTGTTGTGCTATTTAAAAATTAGTGAATATATATATATATATATATATATACAGTATATGGGGACTGCCACAGCAAAAGGGGGCTTAGGGTTGAAAAATCTAATTTTGTAATTTTATAATTTTATATTAATTATGCCCCTATTAACTCAATTTTTTGAGAAACACAATTTTTTAAAAAATTATAAAAATTACCCGAAGCCCCTTTTTGCTGTAGCGGTCCCCATATATATATAAAACGCCGAAATTATCTTTTTGTGGATTTTAGGTTAGACTCGTCCATATAGGATCTTTACTCGATACGAATTGACCTCGTTTCAGGGTTCTAATTTCATTCCGAACTCTTTCATAATTTTTTTTTTGTGATGCGGACTCCGTGCTATTTAAATCGAAAATTAGAATTTTATAAAAAATTTTAACAATTATAACACTTACAGCCAACCTAATCATTAATTCAACAACCTTGGACAAAGATTTGAACCCTGGCTCTTCATCCTGGCGAGGTAACGGTACGGAGTCCACGATTGAGAACAAGAATAATCCTGCAATTGACTGACGTATACTATATAAGTCAATGTGCTGAACACTATCATTCTTAACAAAACACAACCTTTAATGCATCTTTGTAAAAATCATGCTTAAATTGCTAGCTAGTTTAAGTTCATCTTTATTATATTTTTCATTCTTATTGAAGCTATTTTCTAAGGTAAAAACTTCATACCCAGCAACATCACACACCTAGTATAGTACAGTGGCTGTTACCTTTAACTAAAAGACACCCATTATTGGATTTTCTTATTCGGTTTTGAACTGAATGGCTTGTTAAAGATGTTTTTCACTTACACCATACAATATTTATGTAATATTTTTGAGCAGAATAAGTTATTATATCTTAAACTAGCTGTAGTTAAATGAGTTTAAATTAATATCTTTATATTATAATATTAAAAATTATACTTATATTCTAACTAAAAAAAATTATATGAAGCATACTATTCATTAACAAAAAGTATTTTATTTTGATTATACGATGCTAATCTAAGAGGTGAAAGAAAAAAAAAATAAAAAAAAATCACGCTTACAGCATCAAATATTCAAATATACATTATACATATAAAAAAATATATATATATATAAAATATTAGTAAGATTATCATAGAAAAAAAAGCCGAGATGAAAATATTAAAAATTCAGTTTTAAAAAAAATAATTATTAAAATCTCGGTTTTAAAAAGCTGAAAAAAAAAATATTATTAAAAAAGAACCGGTCTAAAAAAAGACCCCCAAAAAAGATCTGGTCTTAAAAAAAAGAAACGAAAAAAAAAAAATATTAAAAAAATGAAAAAAGTGATCCGATCTAAAAAAAGACGGTGTTTATTGTGATCTAATTATGGTATGCTTGATTTACTTACAAATTTACTAATCATGCGTACCTGTTTTGACCGTATGTATATATTACTACTATAAAATTACGGGTATGACGAAGCTAAATATATAAAAGATCTAGAAGTACTGTTCAAATTGTGAGCCAAGAAACAAACAAGTTTTTAATTTGACTGAAAAAAAAAAATTTTGAGAATCTTTTTTGCACAATTTTGCATTTTACGATTCATTACAATAGTAACATCAATATATGCCAATTCGTACCTGTACATTATTAATTGTACCGTACCTTTTACAGGAACTGTATTAGCGATGAAAATCTTTCAGATTGGCCATCGGAACTGTCGAAGGATGACGAAGAACAAAAATAATTACGATACAATTCAAAATTATTTATACAGATTAATTTAAACGTTACAGTTACACGCGAATTTTTTTAGTTATATAGAGATATAATTCTTTATCTTGGATTTGAATTGATGATCTTGTCTATATAGGTTGTGCCATACGAAATTATTGCTGTTCCAGTTATCTATCTAAGACCGAGGGCCATTAAAAAAATTAACGATCAATGCCTATTTCATTTAAAGAAGATCAAGGATGCGGAGAAACTAAAGTTATTTAAGTGAAAAAGCTCGGTCAATCTAAAAAAAAAAAAATAAAACAAAACATAACATACTCCTTTTCTACGTTGCTTTTTTTTAGTAGATAAGATTGTTTTAAGATAATTTGTCTTTTCTTCGTTATTTTTAAGACATTAAAATAAATATTCGCCTCTGGAGTCAAATCTTCGTAAACATCTCGTAATTCTTCCGGTAAATTTCGAAGAAATACAGTTTTCCTACTCCATCGTTTCCGGTTTCTTGACAGTGAATGACCATGTTATTAGTAGATTTAAAACGTGTATTCCTAAATATTATAATACACGTAATTCGATATGATTGACGTTAAATATTATTTATGTACTAAGCCGCCTCTACAAATTTTACAAATTTCAAAATATGGAATTGAGTATTTGTTAATCAAGGAGCGAATAGCTACAATTATTTATACTAATGATGTATTGATTTATTACGTCATAATAGTTTTGATTCTATTGTTTCTTGATTCACTGTTGAATTATCGTTATTAGTTAATTATGTGCTTACTGATCTACCTTGACAAATAGGTTTAGAGGAAATTGCTTTGCACCAGGATCAATGGCCTTAAATAAATTTATTAAATTTATCGTGATATCGTCAAATAAAAATGATTAACACCATCAAATCATTTTAGCAAAAAATCGACAATTCAGATCACCAAATTTTTTTTAATCTGCTGATAATCTATGTACACAATTCAAATTGTACTGTAGCAATTGTTTTTTCCTTGCTCACATTTATTAAATATTTCTACATAATACAAAAATTTTAAAATATAGTACAGTCGGACCCCACCTCTTGTAGAATGGATTTTAATACTATTAAATTACCTCTATATCAGCTATAATCACTATCACACAAAAATCTTAACATACATATTATTTATATTTTTAATAAAACCTCCCGTAATCACCTATAAATTATAATTCTAGCCGCATATTTCCTTATTAGGAAATTTTGTAATTTTGACCAGCACTATATTCGCCCAGAATTTCAATATTTCTATAGTTTCGACCAGAATTTAATTTCGGCTAAATTTAAAATCTCTCTTTTTGTCCAAAGCGTTAGTGAAGGACTATTTACCATACTGAACTAGCAAAATTTGTTTTAACCCATTTTTATTTCTGTCAGTTGTCACAATCACATAACACTTGCAAGTTATGCAATGTGAAGGACTTAAACAGTTTCTGTTTTCCTAGTATATAATCACCAATTTGAAGGAACCAAATAGGTGATTATATGGAGATCCAACTGTAATTCATTTTCACAACAATGAGATTAAGAATAATCATAAATTTGGTTTATATGTATGTTAAATATAACATAAAATGTGAAATTATTAATATTAAATCTTATTAAAAATAATTTTTAGTTAGGTCATCTAGATTATAAAAAAAGAAAATAATTACATTTAACTGGGAGAAAATTAACTGATAGGTAGAATTACATAATTCCTAGTTGAGTTTCAAAACTGATTGTATCAAAATTAAAGCTCCACATGAGTCAACTCAAGCTGAGCTGAGCCAAAATTTGAATTAGCGTAGCTCGATTAGAATGGATGAGCCTAGTTAATTTTGAGCCAAGCTAAGCCAAGCCTTAAAATGGTTTAGCTTGAGCCAGCTCAAGCTGGATGATTTATTAATTTAAATATATAATTTGTGAAATAATCAGCTGATAATCACATGCACAAATATTATTTTTGCTTAATTCTAGAGCTCACAAGCCAGCTCATAGCTTGTGAGCCAATTTGAGCAAGCTGCATTGAAGCTTAGCTCAAATAAGCTAAGCTAAAATGATTGTGAACTACAGTTTGGCTCAGCTCGATATATATAGTTCACGAGCTAGCTTGAGCTTGAACAGCTTGTGTAAAGCACTAATTAAAATTAACATAATTCTTTATCCAGTTAATATTTCCCTGAGTAAAATTAATAACATAAAAAAAATTTATTTTTCAGTTAATTTAAAAATATTTTTTTATCTTATTAGCAATACAGGTTAGTTACAATGTCACACAAATTGGACAATAAAATGTATACATGACTCAAGAAATAGATCAGGTGCAAATTATTTATATAAAAAGTATTCTAAATATTAGAAGAATTTTTGTTATATAGATAACAGATAAATGTATAGGATAAACAGTGCATTTAGCACTAATTATTCAACTTAAACTGAACTAAATAGTGCATTTTAAAAAGGTGTATATTTATATAGAATACATCTATAGAGAGTTGATTATATATTAAATCACATTAATAAAAGTAACTATGTTATATATACAGTATATAATACAGTCAACTCTCTCTATAGTCACCTCTGTTATAGTCACATTATCCTATATAGTCACCTTAGTTGAGT
>JADRCO010000901.1:0-24851 GCA_021464525.1 Rhizophagus sp. LPA8_4_AMF
TATGGTTGATTATAATTTAATTGAGTCCTATTGTAAAACACATATAAATAATTGTGTAACAATGATTACCAAATTTAAACTTTCCCTATGCTCCTAATTTCCTAATTATGCATTATGCACGTGTTCAATCGGACTATGCAGTTGATCGATATATTAATGTTCTGCAACACTCCCGATTGATATTTTAACACCTTTTCGTTCAATAAAGAAAAAAAGGGAAAAAAACTTACCGTTTCGTCAATGTTGTAGATTTGGTCAAGACTATATCGACCTAAAATCGCTTGCAACCTTGCTCGTTCTTCTGGAAGAGATTCTAAGGGCGCACTTCCAGACTCCCCATGTATTCGGTATTTACGAATGTTATTACATTTTTTAAATTTATATAACCAGCCATTGGAAAAAGATAAGTCTTCTTCTTGAATATTGAAAGCTTCAGCAAAGATTTTTGCTTTTTTTTTTATTAACATATCTGTTAATATTACACCACCAGCTGTGACATTTTCCACCCATAGGCTCATTGCACGTTCAAGAACTGGAAACTTAACCTCTTTATGTCTAAATGTGTGAGCTGAAGATTCAACATTTACTGCTTTCCATCTGTCACTTTATGCCAGAATCTTTGAAATTGTGCTCCTATCAATCTTCAAAATAGGGTACATTTCATTGAAGTGGTTTGCAATATCCTCATGCCTTTTGCTCTTATTTGCTGTTGACCACTCACATATTTGACGTTTTACATCATCACTTATAGCTGATCGGCGTTGTCTTGGTTTGGGTCTAATAGGAGGCATAGTAGAGAGAATTTTTTCGCATTTTCATAGTTTCGTGTCAAGTTGATGATCTATTGCTACGGATTTATATGATTGAATGTATTACAAATTGATAATCAAACTCGTTACAATATTAAATTGATGTACCAATAAAAATCATGTGACTATAAGAGGTTTATTTACTAATAAAAATGATATATATGTTAAAGAATTTTGTGTGATAGTGATTATAGCCGATATAGAGGTAATTTAATAGTACTAAATATGCGTTTTGCAAAAATGAGTGCTTATAAAGAGGTGTGACTACATAGAGAGTGATTATGTAGGAGTCAGACTGTATAAGGATGCGAACGTAGTATTGAAACATCAAAAACATTACCATCTAATAATGTACCGATTTTTTTAAACTTCATTTGAAATTTCCTCAATAACTTTTTTAAATAATGATAAGAATGTTTTGAGAAATAAGATTTGTGAATAGACTAATATAGTTCAATTCCCATCTACTATATTGTGACCCGTCACAGCTATAAAATCTCTAATTATGAATTACAAAGAGATAAAATGAATTAGTTGTTAACAAAAATTTGTGTAAGTTCGCCATTTTTTTAAGAAAAAACATAGCTCGTTTATGTGAACAAATGAATTATAAATCCGGATTAGCGAAAGACTACTTTTAGAAAAGTGTAAAAAAAATTATGTCGATCATCACGTGGGTCTTCGTTTCACCTGGGCCTTAAATAATCGTACATATAAGTCAAATCTACAATTTTTTTCTGTATCGATATTTGATGCTTTAAGAAAACACATTAAGATAAATAAGATTCAAATATTATAACATACTATAAATAATCTTCGCCTGTTGAAAAACAAAATTATAAAATAACGAATATTTATCTGAGCAAAGATTTACATATATTTCATAAATTTCGAGACTATAATAAAAGAATAAGTTAAAGTAATTGTAAAAAAAAAAAAATATTTTTTTTTTTTTTTTTTTTTTTTTTTTTAAGAAAAATATGCATTATAATAAATTTACTTTAACATACTTTCTGTGCTGGTCATCTTTTCTCGATTTCATTAACCAATTCTTTTAATTTTGGTGCTATAACTTTAAATTTTATATAAAATAAAGCTGTCTGCACTGTTGAATTCATGATCTATATAAAGAAAAAGTTTTAAAAAAACATATACTGTAAGATCGAAAGAACGATGATTACACAAGAATATCTGCCATTTTTTAATATGGATTATCGACCCAATAAAAAAATCAATATTGGGTTTGTAAGATTATAATTTCTTTCGTAAATGGCTTTATTTATAATTTTTTTTTTTAAGAAAAAAATACTAATTAACAAAATGGATGCGTCATATAAGTAACGTAGTAAACAGTGTAATCTAAAAATAAGATAATATAGACTCAACTCGAATCGACTCGATTTTTCTGAGTCGAGTACGAGCTACCCTTAACTCGACTCGAACCGATTCGTTCAGAGTACTACATGTGGGTAGGTCACGATTACAAATTGGTGCATGATCCGAGAAAGGTAAGGGGATTATTATCTTCATATAATAAACAGAACTATAAATAAATTCGGTGGCAATTACAAAAAAGATCAAGAAATTAAGAAAAAAATGTCGATCAAAGGATAACGAAACACCACAAAATCTAAAAATGACAAAGCACCAGGACGTAGTAAAATTGAATCCGAGATATGTTAATATAGTAAAGATATATTAAAGTCATATAACAATGGAACTGATTAGAATTATATTGAATATATTCATTAAAGGAATATGAGGTTTGATATTTTCCAATCAAGAAAAAAAGAAGACCGGAATTTGATTAATGCGGCTATTACATTAATCGAACCTGCAAGAAAAGATTTTGATAAAAATTTAGCAAATAGATTAAATAGATCACGATATAATAATTAATAAAGGGAAAAAATTTCGCCACTCTAAAAAATGAATCCGCGTTTGGACTATTAAGATTTTACAAAAATGTTTCATATTAATAGTATTGTATTATCTGTTATTGACTAACATTTTTTTATAAATAAGATCAAAGATCAAAAAGTATAATTACAAAATAGTAAAATACGCGTGATGATTAACTCAGATTAGTCAGATACCGCGTTCGTACTGTTGTTACACTATGTGATAAATAAATCACGTAGGTAAACGTTTTTGGCGTCTTAAGTGAGTTATTATGTATAAATAACCACAAGATTTCTTTTTTTTGCAATTTTTGGTAACGGACCCAACGGACCCAGACGCAAATAATAACTTTTTTAAAAATGGTAACCGAAAGCTATGATATCCAGGTACTTGCTAGTTAAAGGAGTGTGAACCGAGTACGCGAAAAAATGTTATCTTCCTCTTTTATACCTTCTCTTTTGATGAGATGTTTATTGCCTTCCTTTAATGGGATGGTACCTTCCCCTTTGCGGGATGTTTATTACCTTCTCTTTTTATGGGATGTTACCTCCCCTTTTCCGGGATGTTTATTACCTTCCCTTTTATGGGATGTTACCTCCCCCTTTTCCGGATGTTTATTACCTTCCTTTTGATGGGATGTTACCCTCCCCTTTGCCGGGATGTTTATTACCTTCCCTTTTGATGGGATGTTACCTTCCCTTTGTTATACTTTCTTCTTCTTGGAGTGGAAACTCCTGTTATAAGGTCTACTGATTCTGGAGGAGGAATCGTTATGTCTTTCTTATAGCAGAAAATTTTTGCAAGAAGTGAAGGTGTTACTTTTCTTGTGGGATGCTGCTTTCTTTTTTGATTAAATTATCAATTGGTAAATAAAAATGCAAGTACTATTTATTAATATTTCAACTCTGTTCCTTTTTTTTAGATTACAAGTGTTGTAGGATTGCAGAATATTCAGTTATGTTTATCGGACGAATTTAAGGATTAACATCTGAAGAACTTGAAGAGTGAATTCGTAAAATAAGTGATGCTCTATTCAATAATATTGTCAAGAGAGAATCCATAGGGTAAGCATTTTTTGCCTTACAATTTTTAAAAGTGATCATTTGTTAACAATTTTTGTTTATTTATAGTTAGGAACTTCCTTCCAATCAACAAGCATCTGATAATCCTCCTTCTCATTACAAGTGAATATGTTCTAGTGAACGAGTGTCAAGGTATTTATTTTGAGGATTAAGTTTCACTTTTTCTCAATGCTTGCTCACCCTTGGAATTTATCTTTTTCTATCTGGCATTGTATATACATATTTTTCAGACTATTTGCGTACCCTGATTTTTCGTAATCTTTGGTTTTATTGTTGTCATGTGAAAATATTTTCTTAATATCATTTATATAAAAATGTAAACTTTCGTTAAATTGGCTTTTTTAACTTTTTTAACAATATATTTATATATAGATATGGGTATAACAGATAAGAGATTTTAAATTTTAGGTTTTCAAGAATGAATATTATAGCACGTGATTGTAAATTATCGTTTCCATCAAAAATAATATTACTATCTTATAAAATATATTTGTATATTGCATTATTGCTATGTAGATTTTTATTACTCTGGAAACATTGCTAACATTATTATATAACATTTATTTTATTTTTGTAAAGATTTATACATTAAAATTAATTAAAAATGATAACGGCAATTTTCATTTTTTATTAGAAAATAATTTATGTTGTTTCAAAATGTTTTTACATTAACAAGCAATAAATTCACTTTCGCTAATAGAAATTACTTCATCAGCTTCACCATGAATTAACAAAGTTGAGAATTTGATTTTATATAAATTCAGGATGCAAGTAAATTGTTTGCTTAATAGCTCCCCACTGTCGTTCATTCTGCAAATTAATCAAATTGTTATTTCATTTGATCATAGTAAAAAATTTTTAATAAATATATACAGACCGAAAGGCCAAAAATCTCAATGGACGATAAACAGTCTATTGAGTACTTGCCATAATTTTATTATATTTCTTTCTCATATCATCTGTTATCTCATATTATTATTTGATTTGATTGATGACGTTGAAGTTGATGAAGTTAACGTGATGAAGTTGGCGCCAATGTATCTGATGATGTTTAAGTCAAATGTATTTGAATGATGTTGAAGCCAATATATTTGATGATGAAGTTGACCCAATGTATTTGGTGGAGTTGAAGCCATGATGAAGTTGACGCCAGTGTATTTGGCGCCAATGTATTTGATGATGTTGAAGCCAATGTATTTATTTGAAGGCAAGGTATTTGATGTTGAAGTCAATGTATTTGATGACGTAAAGACAAGGTATTTGGTGGAGTTGAAGCTAGTGTAATTGATGATGTTGAAGCCAATATATGTTATTTGATGATGTTGACGCTAATGTATTTGGTGGAGTTGAAGCCAATGTAATTGATGAAGTTGGCGCCAATGTATTTGAAGACAAGGTATTTGATGTTGAAGTCAATGTATTTGCTGATGTTGAAGACAAGGTCTGAGATCTGTTTAACGAAAAATGTCATCAAACGTATTAACGACTTCAACCTTTTGTTTTTGAACGCTTTTCGGTAGAACAAGTTCCGATAAGTTACAACAATCTTCAAAAATTTGAACTATTTGGATTTGAACTGAACTTTATTGACAATGAAGAACGTGAGAAATAATAAATAGTGTTATAAATTAATCAAAAGAATTATACTGTACATACCTTGATCGAATAATCAGATTCTCTATCTTAAGATCTGATGGAACATTCAAAGCGATAAAATCATAATTAGTTAGGATCATTAGAAGGAATTTTAATTGTTCATATTCCAAGTATTATCAACCATAGAACGATTAGAAACATCCCAACTGTTTTAAGTCCAAGATGTTTGATCAATGCGATTTCCATCAAATTAATTGAGATCAGATAACCCATTCCAGGTTATAAAGCAACAATACTAATGAATAAAGAATTCGAAATTAGTTTTTAAATTTAAACAGGAATGAATAAAAAATAATAAAGAACTTTTATTTGTTTTGGCCAAGTCTAATAATGATTAAGTTACAAGTAATTATTTTCTACAAATAATAACCCTTACAACCCAATAAATAAAATATCTAATAATTAAATTTCTTCTGGGCCCATAAAATAATTCACCTTAATTAAAATATTCGATTGAAAATTAAAACAAAATATTCACCTTATTCCAATTGCTTAAAAAAAATAGCATATACTCGCAAACCAATTATTAACACTATTAACACAAGAGGAGGCTCATTTCTAAACATTCCGAAACATGTCGTTCAAGAACCTTGTACGTAATTCTTGAGCAATTTCCAAGAAAATTTTGACTTTACATACAGTATCTTACTTCGATTGATAAATATTCAAACTAGCCATTTTTGACTACGGTATTTTTGTTTCACGGATCGTCAGTCTCAGTAAAATTATGATAATAATTCTGGTAGGAATTACAAATCAGCTTAGCGCAAATTAACGTATGCACAATTGCACATTCAACTTATTAACTCTACAATGGATGGTTACCATTCAATTATTCTCAAAATTATTTTTAAAAAAATGAACTTTAATTATTGTAAAGAGCAAAAAAGGAAATTTTAATTTCATTTTGCATAACATACAATATAAAATTGTTTCTCATTCATTTTTTTTTTTTTTTACTAACGTCACTAATAGGTAATAATAATATTGAAACAAAGGGAGTTTTTTTACTTATTTATTTATTTTAAAGATACCAATCAAATTGAGATATGGAAATAACATAATTTTGATTTCTTGGGAAATCAATCTTTCGTTAAAGATAAATTAAAAAAAATTTATAATTTCAAAAAAAGTATAATATGTACGATGAACCATTTTGTTTATACAATTAAGGATTAATAATTTCGTTAATTTGGTAATTTATATATACAATTTAATTTAACAAAGCTCATCTCGAAATATATTACGCAATTAGGGATACCAATTAAAAGTTCAAAAAAATGGATATAATATAATTTTATAAAAGTACAATATCTCATGTTTATCTATTTGTTCTCACGATAATTAAAGAAATGAAAATTTTGGTAATTTTGGTAATTTTTATTGCAAAAAATAAAAAATAAAAAATAAAAATAATAAATAAATATTAATTTTACAAACAAATTTTTTTATTGACAATATTATTACGTAAAATATTTCTTTATTTCCTTATCAACAATAGGAAAAAATTATTATATTGAAAAAAAAAATACCCCGAAAAAAAACTTATTGAATTAGTATTGGAATTTAAAATTCCGGATTATTAGCAAATACAGTATAAACAAGGGTAATTTATTATTATTTATTTGTTTTAATGTTGAAAGTATTAAGATTTTCCGGTACCTGATAAATGATAATCTTTGTGAATTCTAAATATGGTACATTAATATTTTCTTATATTGTTCATAAGAAATTTTACTTGTGAAAAAAATTTAGAAAAAATTGTCTAATGACAATGGTTCATTTGTTTTACATAATAAGAAAATTTTATCCATTAACGAAAATGTTGTACAACTCATAAAAAAAAACAACGGTATTTTAAGACAAGGTGATTAAAAAAAAAACAAAGAAATTTAAAACGTCGATTAATAGGGGAAATAATATTGTTAAAATAGAAAGTTGGAAAAAAAAGAAAAATTAAGCAAATTCCCGCCAAAAAACTTGTTTAATAATAATATATATATTTTCCCCACACTAAACCTAATAACGCCTTATTTTATATTATTACTACATAAAAAAAAAAGAAGCCACAATATTGTGTTACAATACGGAAACCCTAGCCAATATTTGATCCCGGTCATTTTTATAAACACTAATTTTAGCATATTACAAAATTTTTTCAGCCGTGTTTCATGTAACACACCGCGTGACAAGGTCATGAAATGTTTGAGAATGGGAACGTTCCAGAAGTCGTTTCACATGTTTCATAATTTTAATTATTTACTAATTGGGAAATGTTTCAAGAAAATCATGATGATTACCTGCATGGAAAACACTGGAATTTTGTCACGAGTAACTTACATAATAATTCATGATAATTACGACTTATTTGGAATTATTGATTTTTCACTTACAACGGTGAATAAATTTATAATTCCCGTCAAAATATCATTGGCTGTGCACATAAATAAACAAATAAGAAGCTGATGTTGTTACTGATTGTTGATAATGATGGATGAATGAACGCTAAAGATTAATATAACACAGCCGTAACACTGCCAAGAATAATTATAAAATTTTGGTAAAAAATATGATGATAATGTTTCTTTCGCCTTTCGGTTTTACTTGAAACGAACATTCTATGCAAAGCAAAAATCGGTACAAATACTAACATCATTGTCTCCGCATTGTGAAACTATTTGCCAAGCCACAGTTTTAAGCTATCATCCGTTTGGATTAGAATTTGATTTGATATGATAAATGTACGCCACACATTCACTATTTTTAATATTTAAATTCATTCTCCATAATAAGTAAGAATTTATTATTTATAGGTTAAAAGAATACGTTACATTTAAATAATACGTATATATTCTTATAATATAAATAAATACTTTTATGGTTCATTGTATATTGTAAGTAGGTAATGACGCAAATTTGATTGCATTATTGCATAAATGGATTATTTGTTATACTTTTATGCATTGAGAAAGTATGTTGCAGATTATCATCACTAAATAAATAAATTATTTATATTACTACTTTCTATTTTGTGACATCCTTTTCGCATTTATGCAACCATCAAAACATGATTTAATCCGCCCATTTCTTACCTGAGTTCGAAAAAAAAATTTCTCTCCTTTTCAACCAATAATTTTTTTTTTTTTTTTTCACCTATTTTTTTTATTTCGGAATTTTATTGAGAAAATATTTTATTATATTTTCTCTTTAAAACCGAAAATAAAAAAATATTGGGAATAAACAAATAAAAACTTTATTTTTATCTTGTTACCTAAATTAGTCCTTTTTTTAGTATATGTTAAATTTTAGATATAAAAACCTTTCAATTTTAACAACGAAATAAAAAAAAAAATTTTTTCACCCTTTTGTAAATAATTGTATATAATCCTTTACTTAATATAATTTAAATATGTCATCATCAACAACTTCACAATATAATTCATCACAAATATCTAATTGCGAATGGACAATAAATGTATCAGACTGTTTCGGTCAAGAATATTTTCAAGTGGTATATGGAGTAACAACTTATTTATCACTTTTTATATTCTTGTGCTCTATATGGTTATTATCTTGGCGTCTTTACAGTAGACCGGACACTAAATTATTTAGAATAAAAGGTTTTTTAACGCTAGAAGGTTATTTACTCATACAAATATTTTGGGGTGGTGGTATGTAAGATTTTTTATTATTGCAAGTTTTTTTCTTTTCGGTCGCTCGAAATAATATTAATTTATGTTATATTTTTTCCTTTGTTTAGCTCGAGTGTTCAGTTGTGTTATATTAATATATAACTTATTCCCAGGACAATGGATAGTACGTGAAGTAGTATTGGATTTTTCTTGGTTCCTTGGTTTAGTTTCTGTGGTAACTTATCTAGCGGGAGTATTACGTACAATTCCACGCATGTATTTCTATAGACAGAATCCACATTATAAACATGCTTTACACCTTCCAAATTTACGTGGTATAGCTGGTGTATATATATCTTATGTTTTAGTACTTGGTGCTATTAGAGTTACTTGTGCCGTGTTTTCAGGTTATTTTCGTCAATATCCAACTAAAAATTCTAAGGAGATGATTAGCATTATTATGACCATATATTATTGTACTTGTTCTATAAGTGCTATTATAGTAGCTATTGGATTTTTAGTCTATGGAAATAAATTGGTTGGAATTGCTAGTGAAGGTTTACATTTATTAGAAGGTGTTAGCGGTTATCCTTCAAGAAGTTCTCGATCTCGTATTACTCAAAGCAATTATACTATGGGTGCTGAATTGGAATTAAAACACAGAAAATTACAACGTTCCGTAAGAAAGGTATATATTTTTATCTTTATATTAATTCTATAATCATCTCATCAATTTATTAACTTTTAGATTTATTTATATATTTAGATGCGTTTAATAAATTCAGCCTTTACTCTAAGCTTTGTGGCTTTGGGTATTATCTTAGGTGTATACGCTTTCTTGAGCAATAAGATCATAAATAGCATCGAAGCTAGCAAAATATTAGCATCTGTTACGAATTGGATGCCTATGATACTAAATATCTTTGTAATGGCTGGAATCGCCTATGGGTATGTACCTTAATTATTTGATTTTTATAATAATTTATGTTAATAATATGTCTAACTTTTTTTTCGACATCATTTTGGTAATTAGTGAGATGAGAGTACCTGATAAATCAGAACCACGATTGGAAAATATAGTAATTCCAACATTATCAAACTCAATATCTGACGCATCACAATCTCCAATTATGGAACAAGTATATTCAGACGCGGAAAGTTTATATCATTCACGTGAGAATTCTACGGATTCTGATGTTCCTTTGTTACGTTGGCCCGCTCCCGTTGTTACAGCTTCAACTCGTAGAGGTTCGGCACAATTAGATTCTCCTATAAGTATTACATCACCTACATCAGGAAATTTTGCATCTACATCTCCACCACAATCTCCATTTTCTCCACCACATATTTATACATCACATGCTTCTACATCACATACTTCTACACATACTTCTATACCACATTTGCCTACATTACATACTTCTAATCCACATGCGTCCACATCAGATAATGATGATACATCAACGTCCATGTTTCCTTAAAAAATTCATACAACCTACGCAGATGAAACGTTTATTTATATGTAGGATTTGATGTAATATTTATGTAATATATTTAAAAATTTTTTTATTTTGGACATTTAAAGGACTTCTGGGTAAATAAATATATATTGGAAAAAAAAATAAGAAAAATAGAAAAAGAAAAAAAATAGAGGTTTTTAGAGTTTACTTTTCATATAATTTATTGTAAAAATTAGTATATTATTTTTTGGGGGATTGAATTGAGAAAAAAAGATGTGAATTTGATATTCATTTATTTTCTCTCAACTTTGATTCTTTTATTATTATATAGTTTTTTTTTAACGTTAATAGTTTTGCTTTTTTTTTTAAAAAAAGTAAGCTCTAATTTTGTTCCTCATATACATTCATTTTCTGAGAACGAACAATCTTTTGAAAAGAGAGAATTTATTTACTTTTGAACTTTTGAGACAAAATTTATTATCGATCCCCTTTTTATTCACGAAAAAAAAGACAATCTTTTAAAAAAAATATCTATAATTATTAGATATTCCCCTCATTTACTATTGAATCGAAAGAACAATTTCAATCATTTATTTATCCTATTTAAACAAAAAAAATCTCATCAATATTCAAAACATTATACACAAAAATAGTTTTAACGAAACGAAATCTTTTTTTTTTTTTAAAAAAAAGAAATTAATATTACCAAAGTATTTTATTTTATTTTTATTTTATTATTAATTACTTTAGTATACTTAGTATAATTTGAATTATTTTAATTTTGTCCTTAAAAAAAATTACGAGAAAAAAAAAAAAAAAATTTTTTTGAAAAAAATATAAAATAAAATAAAATTTTAGGTACTATTAATTAATTATTTATTAAATTATTGTGATTTATAAAAAATTTCTTCATGTCAAAATTTTGTCAAGTGAAATTTATTTGATCTATTTGAGTTCTAATATTTAAATTTCAAATACGTGATTTCAAATACGTGATTATCGATCGTTATTGATTAAACGGTTTAATCTCGACATTATACTTGTAGTGCATATTTTGAACGTATAATTTTTTTCATTTGATAGTTTACGCAATGATTTTATCGATTCTAAATAAATCTACTTTAAAGATTTTGAACGTCTCCATAAAAAAAATATAATTCGCTAAGATTTTCACGTTAAAACATATTGACTATTTGCCCAAACGATGATATAAATTGATTGACCTCATCTCGCGCGGTTTAATAAATATATTTCAAAGAAGAATGTCATAGATTTCATATACAAATTTTACTTTTGTAGTCAAATGTGTAAAGGAGGACTATATACTATTTTGAAAGATGATGCAAAATTTGCTTTAAGTAAAATATCATCAACTCATGCGGCACGTGTATGTTCAGCATATTATACAAAAGTTACATTTTTGATGTATTTTGAAATAAGAAATCAATAACGGCACTTCGTACTGTGTAACGGCTCCCGTTCCTAGTCATCATCATTTCTCGAATGAATAATTTTAATCACTCCTAGATCTGTAAGACCTTTTTTCATTATAAATCTATAAATCGTAAATAATGTTTAATAAAATAGATCGTTCAAGAATTCAAGATTTTTTATAATTTATTTCACAACTCGATTTTCGGTTTATTTTTTACGTTAATCCAATAAAATAATATTTGTTTATTAATATATCTGATTTAAAAAATACGCTAGCTGATAAATAAATATATAAGATATAAATAAATAAAAGATTCAAGATATATATCCTAACTATTGTTAATATAAAACTAATAAAAAATGTTGATTTCAATACCCTTCAATACCTAAATTAAACTAATCTGAAGAATTTAATAATTCCGAAAGATTTTTGAAATTTAAAAATCTATTAGTATAAATTGCTTGTGGATGTGGTTTAGGTTTTTCTTCGTTTGATTTGTTTTTGAATTTTTTCTCTCTAATTTCATCACATTCCTTTATTTGAGAACAAATTTCATTATCTTTATTACCTTTAATATCATCATCCCATTTTGCTAATATTTGACATAATTCATCAACAGTTGGTCTATTTTCTATTTTAGCATCCCAGCATCTAATAATCAAATCTGTAAGGAATTTTGGTGTATCTTCGGAAATCTTTGGTCTAAATCCTTTACATATTTTAACAGCCAAAGATTCATCATGTGGAATATCATTAAAAGGAATTTCTTCAGAAAGAAATTCATTCATAATTATTCCAAACGAGTAAATATCTGCTGCTTTTGTATATTGATATTCACTTAAACCCTCTGGTGCAATATATGGTAATACTCCATAAATTCCTTCTTCTTTAGCTGTTTGCTTTATATTTGTTGATTGACACATTCCTAAACCACTTATATATGCACTCTTTCTAAATAATATATTACCAGAATGGAGATTATTATGAACTTTACCAGCACTATGAATATTTAGAAGTCCTCTTGCAATTCCTAATAATAAAAAAATTTTTGTCCCGAAACTTATATAATTTTCAGATTCATTTAAATAATTTCTCAAATCTCCATTATCACAATAATTTAAAACTATCATATACTCTTTAGTATTTGGATCTTGTGTTATTCCATAACAATGAACGATATTAAAAAGATAAATTTGAAGATGAGATTTAACCTAAAATAGAGAAAGTTTTTAAATTAAGATTTTTTTATATATAAAATGAAACATTTTTTAAATAATAATAATAATACGAGAATTAAATACCCTATTTAAAAGATTTGGAATTATATCATTAGAATTATTCAAACTTTTTAATGCAACAATTTTTGGATTTTTACTCCATTTTTGTTTTTCAATATCCCAATATCTAATACATCCTTCATTCCATTTTGCAGTAAAAATTTTACTTGAATTACCTTTTAAAATTAAATTAATATTTTGAAAATTTTCAAAAGGTATCCATTCAAGACGAAGTTTATAATATACAGCATTAAGTTGAGATTGTTGTATAAATTCATCAATATCTTTATTACCACTTGACCAATTTATAAAATTCTTTCTTGATCTTTTAGAATTACAAAATTGACACCATCTCCATCCTGTACCAGGTTCTTTACATTCTCCACATATTCCATAAACTTGTTCTCTTTTTTCTAAATCTTCCATATAAACCATACTTTCTTCTGATTCTGAAGTTGGTTCAAATGAAATTGTAACATGATTCTTTATTAAAATAAAAAAAAAATATTATTATTATTATGGAAATTTTTTTACGTAAAATTATAAAAGATTACGTTAAAATTATAATATTATAATTACTCGATATTTTTCATAATCAACATCTTTCCATAAATTCTTTGGTTTTTCTTCCATACTAATAATTAATTTTAATTTCAAAAAATAAATTATATTTTATAAAAAAGTAAATATACTTTTTTTTTTTTTTTGAAATTTGAGATTCTAAAATATTCTTAAATGCAAACAAATTTATAAAAAAAATTAAAGAACGGTAAATGATCGGAATTCGGAGTAATCAAACCGTGCACAAATCGTTCTTGTACCACCTAAAAAAAAGAATTATCCAAAAAGAGTTTAATGAAAGGCCAAATTAATAAAAACGATAACGATGATCAGGAAGTAAATATTCTTTTTTGAAATTTGAGATTCTAAATACAGAAAATTGATAAAAAATTAAACAATCAATTGTCGGAATTCGGCGTATTATGAATTAGGCCGTGTGGTTAGTCATCTCAATAAAAATCCTCGTTTTATTACACTAGAAAAAGCGTACCTCACGCAAAAATTTCATATTACAAAATCGATGATGTCATATAAAATTTCTGTGTTTCGGTAACTTGAGCAAAAAAAGAACAATCAAATAAGTTGTTCATCTTGATGAAAGCAATATCTAGCCAAATTAATAATAACAATAACGATAATAATGATTCTATACTATTCAAATTTTGTTACTAAAGTAAATAAAAATTAATTTAAAGCATATTTCTTTTATTCCCAAGCATATGCACGTATTTTGCTAATTATTCATTGACTTCACATATATTTTTTATACAGTCTAATCGTAAGTCCGAGATTATTAATGACCGTAATGACGTAATGATTTGAAAACATTTATTGCGGGTTTATTTTTTTTATTTTTTTATTTTTTCATAAAATTCAAAAAATAATGTTACGTTATTAACTAGATTTAATTTATTATAAATGTCGTTATGTCGTAGGTCATTTGTAGCAGCTACCTGCCATAAGTGCCCGTTAGCTTATACGGTAGGTAATTCCTGTATTTAGTAGTAATTTTTCGCAAAAATGGAAGTTATAGTGGATATACGCTATAGTCTTTTAACAATAGCATAAACCGATATTTTTCTAAATGCCAGTCCAGACCGTTCAGAATCCGAAATTGAAAACATGGTGATGAATATATAAGGTCACGTGGCGATTTCTGCCCATCGGCCCAAATTAGGAGATCATCGCTGGTGATGGTACTTGATCGAGTGATCAATCACTTGGGTATCTGGTCATTTAATTAATTAAAATATTCATTTAAACATGTTTTATTTTAATGGGACAGTATCTGAAAAATTTGTTTTTTTTATTAAAGATTCATTATTAAATGTAAATACTGTACATGTATTATATATAATTGGAGAATGTAAACCCGGAGAAAATAATATATAATACAAAAAAAAAATGGAATAAAAAAGGTTAAGATCAAACTCCCATTTGAATGATTTGATAAAATAATAATAATAATAAAAAAAGATAATACAAAAAATATATAAAATCATTAATACAAATCAAAATATTGGAGCGTAGATATCGCGCATCATAACGCTTCATATATTAATCTAAATTTACAGCACTTTGTACATAAATTGTGTTGCACTGGAACAATCGAATAAAAATAAATTTTGTTTTAGAATATTAATTAATGATAATCAAAGCGATATAATTATAAATGGAGTTTGCTTATAGTTGCTTTTGTTTTTACGTTAGGAAAGATTATAATTTATGATGTTATTACACGATTGGTTAAATGAATCTTGATGATGATGATAATGAAATACTAAGCTTATATTGTTGCTGACTTAGCCAAGTCTTTAAAAAACTTGTTGTCACCTGATCACCAACGTTGAGGTGCAGCAACATTGATCAGGACCTCGAAAAAAAGGAAGGGGAAAAAGAGCGAGGGAAAACAAAACATACACCACACACCCACACATCACCCACACACATACACCATATCCACACACACACACACACACAAAGAACGAAGGGAGAGGTAAAGGTATTTATATACTTTTTTGAGATGATACGTGAATGAAATTGATTAACGTACCACAACTCCTTAATTATTATACTGATGTTAGTTATATGGTGAAGATTACTCATGATTAAGTATAACAAATGTACTTTATATAAATTTGTGTCTATATTATATTATTTAATTTATGATATAATATACTGCGTATCGATACTTGATATTGAATTGTTTGAATTCAATTTAATTCAATTGAATTTGAATTTAATCAAAACTAATCAAATTATTCAGATTTTACTCAAATTTGACTCATTTTAAATTTAAATTTTGATAAATCATTTGCAAAATTAAATTTTATTATTCAGTTGGAAAAAAAAATCAAATTATAAAAGTTTATATAAAGATCAAATTAAAAATTTTATGTAATAATTATAACATTTACATAACTCCTTAATTTAAATGTTAGGAAATACATGTAATTTATTGCTATTTTATCAAATACAACTTTAAAAAGAATAAGATAAATTGAAATTTAATTAATAATTTCAAAGATAAAAATACAAATTTCATTAGTAAACTTTTGGAACATGAATCCTTAAGGATTCCTTTACTGGACAAGGTAAATTTTTTTTAAGATATATATTCGTATGTAAAAAATATTTTTAAATTTATATTAATGAATTTAAATATTTTGTATGTAACGATTATTATTGCAAATTCTGTAACTCATAAATCATGGTGTTCTGGTTTAATGTTACGATTATATAATTTTGGAAAAGCATCTTCAATATATCGAAGTTTTAAAGGAAGTGTAATTTGAAGCGTAACAATCGCTCAGGACTTAGCACAGCACTTTTTGTATGAGTATACGAGTATACATATAAATTGTACTGTACGGTCAGCTAAACTGTACTTTGCGAAAATATTTCAGCTAATCATAATTCATTGTATACTTATCAAATTTTTTATTTATCGTACAGTACAATAAAAATCTGATTGGTGGTCGTGCAGTAGTTTAGCTGACCGTACAGTACAGTTTATCTATTTACCTGATTAGAGTATACACATATATATGATTACAAATGCATTAATAATGCAACATTTTATAGTATCAATCTAATTATTTCTTTGTAATCTTTTCTACAAATAAAAAAAATAAATCAAAATATTCCTTGCTTTCTTAATAGTGTTGATCATGTCAGCAAAATGGCTTATCGGCAAAATAGCAAAATAGGGATTCGTTAAAATGGTTTTGGAAAAATGTGATGTCGGTAAAATGGAAAGTAGGCAAATTGACGTCGGTAAATTTTATGTCGGTGAAACAGATGTCGGTAAAATAGGTGAATATGGTCAAGCAGATGCTGCACAAATTTATTTTATCAAAGTATAAGGTGATTTAGCCATAATCGTCTTAAATATGTTAAATGGTTAGAGCTAAACTCATTCTGATGCAGGTGTAGTTTATTATATTATGTTGATAATGCTCCACAGAATTCTTCTATATGTTAGAATTTACAGTATTACCACAATAAGCTTTTAAAAAAATATTACTTTGAAAATTGCGATATATACATAATAAAAAATAAATAAATAAAATTCTGAAATGTTTAATTATCGCGATTATTAGGGATCATGGGAAATAAAACACGAGGATTTGGTAAAGGATTGGGTTCATAGATTAAAGTAGTATTACATGGCCTACCAAACGTAAATCCTGAATAAATTGCAAACGGATCTGGGATCGTTAACCTTCTTAATGATCTGATATAATCCTCTTTCTCAGGTCTGATATTTTCATCATATACTTAGGAAAATAAAAATATGTTTAAGTATAAACTAAATTAGAATTAGAAGTTTAAATTTACATAAAAATTAATTTTTTACCTTCAACAATTTGTAATGTTAGAAGATCACTTTCTCCTACACTCAAACATATGGCCCTGATCCCACTTTTATAGGAAGTATAGGTTATATTTTGTATTCTATTTGTTGAAATAGATTCGTTTCCTGATAATTTTAATACGTAGATGCCGTTTCCATAATATGATTTACGGAAACCGGTATCGGATATATGATTTAACATAGCAACTAGTCCTTCAGGATCACGAAAGCGATGCAACAATTCTATGTAAATGTCATAGCTAAATTCTATACGGCAATGTTGACCTAAACCATAAAAACAGGCGAATTAATTTAAAAAGATTAAATGAAATGAAAATTATTTCATTAGTGACAATATTTACCCTCTATGTCGATAATGCCCATTGCAAATTGTTATTTTTATTTTTTTTTTTTTTAAGAAATAATTTTTTAAATTGTATATTAATTACACGAAGTTGAAAGGTCCAGAAAAAAATAGAAAACGATTTTGTGGATTTATCGCCTATCAGAATTATATTTAAGTCGTATGAAAATAATTTAATCATTGGAATCATCAAATCAAAATCAACGTCAAGTTCATCCATCAAGTTCGTTAAATTCATCAAAATTCAAATCATCAAAATTGTCAAGTTCATTAAATTCATCAAAATCCAAAACATCAGACTCCGAGTCCAAATAATCCTGCACCATCATCTCATTTCATCATTAATAACTGAAATAGCTATTACATATCGCACGGTCCTATAGAATCATTCTGATTTTATTTGCCATTATTGTACATTTTTTTTTTTAAAAAAAAAAATTGATATTAATAGTTTATTTGTGTACAATATTGATATCAGTAGTTTATTTGAATAAGTTTTAATTTAATTTTTTTTTAAGTTATTATTAAGAATAATAAATAATACACAAAGTGATAATTTATTTGCGTTACAATATTGACATATTATGACCGTACGATAATATGGATATTGTGTGGGGTATTTACATTGGTTAACGTCACTCCGTGACGTTAACCAATATAAATACAACACCATAAAAAATTGATCTTACACTTTAACCATTTTAAACTTCTTTATTTTCGCCTTTATAAAGATTAATACATTATGGTCAGCTTAATTGAATTAATCATAGGAACTTGTATGATAATTATTATTTGGCGTGAAATTTTAGAACCGTTACTCCGGGCTTTATTCAGAATTACAGCAACTTTCCAATTTCTTAATTATAAAAGCGAACCTAGCGATCCTGCTATACGGTAATTGTTAATCTATTCCGTTTGATGTTTTCAGTAGCCTAATATTTCATACTCCCTTAATTTGGAAAGTCTTTTTGTTCCACCACATATTTCACCTGAGGATTTTAAACGACGTAATAATTAATCATCATTATTGTTTAGTTCTTTAAGATTACAATAATTACTTGCTCATTTTTTTTTTTAAAAAAAAAATAGTGTCCATTAAAGAGCGGAGAGAAATAATTACCGCTTTTTCTAAAAAATTTCATAAGGAAATTTCAGAAGAAGTTCAACGTAAATATTATTTAAAATTTTTCGTGGTTTACTGGTTTATTCATCATAGATTTCTTTTGCATTCTAGGAGAAATTCAGGAAGGTACATTAACTGATGAAATGATATTCGAGCACGGTAAGCTCTTTGAACCCTGTGATTTTTGTTCTCCTCAAGATTGCGATTGCACTTATGAACAATATCAAGCAAAGATGGAAAGGATGAAAAGGATGGAAAAAGAGGTAACTGTTGTTACCTGGTTTCTTCAAATATAATAATAAAGCCCTTAAAATTTTCCAATTTATTCACATAAAACTTAATTTAAAGGAAAAGGAAAACGGTAACGAAATACTTTTGAATTGAATCTATTACGTATTTTTCAAAGAATAAACGAAATGAATATACTTTAATATTATATATAAGTATTTAACTTTTATTAATGTAATTGAATAAATATATTTTGTAATATAATGCTGGCCAAGATCTTTATAATTTATCATAATAGCAAGTATTACTTGTTTTCGATATACCACCGATGACGTCGTGCGTTGTTTTAACTGCCTGTTTATATTTATTGTAAAACAAAATTAACATGATCATTGTGACAAAATGGGGATCGAAAGAGATTTGCCAGAACTATTTATAATTAGATAAAAAATAGGTTATCCTAATTAAAATTAATGTCTCAGATAGTTTAGTAAGGCAATAAATGACAGAGCTACAAAAATCTTGCATATAATAACAAGTTAACATTGAACTTTGAAGGGAACTTAAAGCAATTGTTAAGCTTAACCAAATTCATTGTTTATTTCCACTTCTGTTTCCACTTCTATTTCTACGCCAATTACTGGCCACTGAGCGGGTCAAAGAATGAGCGTTACTATTGTCTACAATTCAAGGAACAGTTTTTGATACTAACGAAGATATTCGTTGTGAAATGTATACATCAGCGTTGTTAAAAACCTACTGAAGGGATATCTCACTAAACCCACAATTTCGAAATAGTTGATAAATATCAGACGTAAAGCACTATTTTATCACGGACGGTAAACATCAATTGCAATTTTGTTCTCTCATGTTGTGTTAGCGTTTTTCCAGCGTATATTTTAATTTTTCTGACGACTTTAGTATCACAGGATGTTGTATGATTAACTAGACTGAATAAAAAATTGGCAAATATCTGTTCACAAATTTGTATAAATAATGTACTTTTGAATACCAATTATAAAATAATTCTTTAATACTTTTTTTTTAAAAAAAACCCATCATACTCTTAAAAAATGATTTAACCGATTAAAGAATTTGAGAATAATCGGATTCAAGAGTTCCTATCAAAGTAATAGAAGGATACGTAGGCAGATGATGCAATCGAGGAGGATGGATAACTTTTATAGAATTGTACCACTGCTGTGCGTTATTTATATTTTCGTTTTCCTTGTATATATACTCATTGTCTTTCATTTTATGAATGGTTAATACATCAGAAGGGATATCTTGAACAAGTGAGGTCGAATGTCATCTTAGCTTAACCAATGTTCAGTTAAAAGATGAATTAAGCAAGACCACGGAGAGGATAATGGAAGACATTGTGGAGTATTAAAGGATAAAGTAAAAGTGAAAATGATCTTGTCATTAAAAAGCAGGAGTTCATAAATATTTCGAAAACTGGTTAGATAACATCGGTAGTTGGCTTAGAAAGAAAATCTTTGTCAGCTCGGAGAACACGATCCAAAGGAACTCATAATAGAAATAGATTTGTCTTTAATTTTTGCGTGATATCTTACGCCTTCTTAATAGTATATTCAACGAATAAAGAATTACGTATCTTTTATTCTTTTTCTCAGTCTATGATCATATACTGTATTTATTTGTAAAAAAAAACTACTATACTGCATTTTTTATTTTTAAAAGTTTGCCAATTTCTAGTTTGCTCCTAAGTAAACCATAACCAAAGACTATTAACATAAAGCTACAGAAGGTAAGTAAAATCTTACACAAAAGTTAGCTCCCCTTTAATTCCTACCAACGAGCGAACGTTCAATATCAATGACACCAGAATTGGGTTAGATAGTCAGATTTGTTTACATCAAATATAAGATCCTCTGCCCCTTCATGGAAATATCCAGTCTCGCAAATTTCTTGTTAAATCTTCACTGAAATTAATTTCAAGAGTGAGTGATATATATTTTAGGACACTTCGCCATAATAGGTTTTAAAAAATTTGTCAACACTCCGACCGTAATAAACTTAAAGCATAATACGAGAGTAATTTTAACACGAAATCCATGCATTCTTACCTATAAAAGTCATTCATAACTGTGAGGTCCAAGTTCAAATGAAAGAATTGTATTATTAGACTTTTTTCATTTTTTCATACTGCCAGAAGTGTGGCCACCCCAAGTTCGCAATTACATTTCATTTGATGTAACTTGATATTGTTGGAATTTTCACTTTGAAGTGCAACCTTTACTGCTATTCCAACTTTTAGGCCACTTAGGTTCTCAACACTAGTTGAAATTTCAACCAACATGTATTTTTCTTTTGAATAATAATCTTTTCACACGTATAGTTCTTTCCTGTTTCCAATCACATTAGTAGTTGGAGAAACACTCATTTTAACGGTTTCAAGAGAATATCCATAATCAATTAGTAAAGTCGATCACTAAGTAATTCACTTGTTCTACATTCTGTTGCATTAATGTGGACTGATAAACGTCTTCCATCACTATCATCATCATGATCAATTTTTGCATGAAATTCAGCATTGATCGTAAATTCTTGATTAATTAGTCCCGCATTCAGCAGATGAAATGAAAGATACGTAGTTTTTCTATTTTACTGTAAGTATTAGTTTCGTATTTCTCATTATTTCTCATTTGTTGTCATCATGAGAATTGCTGTCTTTTTCTTCATCGTCTTTGTCATCTTTTCTTCTTTCATAATCTTTGCTTTTTGGCGTTTTTTTTATTATTTGTTGAATCTCCGCCCGACTCCCCTGAAGTCGTATTGTTACTTGATCCGCTATCAGTCGTTTCCATCATCTGACTTACACCTAAATTTCTCATCACGTAATTTCCCGAGCTATTCTAAAATTAATGGACTCAAAGGGTAATAGATGGGAAATCGTTAAATTCATTAAAACTGGGCCCTATAAATATACTGGTTGCGATTCCAGTATATTATCAATTCCATTTTCCTTTCAACGAGTAAATTATATATCCGTTCAATGTTATCGTAGGTATTATCAGAAATTCCATGAGAAATGACTCCTTTTACCGAGAAAAAATCGGAACATGATTTGTGTTATGCTAACATTAGGAATATCAAGGTGAATATTATTTATTGTGTGCAACATAGGTTTCATCATTCTCCATTTTTATTAGAAGTTTGATAAATACGTTGCCTGATTCATTAAATGTTGGTTTAGCTTAATTTCTTGAATGCGGATGGATTTTATTACCAATGATAAAAAATTAACTACCCACCTTTCGTGTTAACTTTAGTTGTATCTTCTGTTCGATGCGTTGAGGCAACATGATCGAGGAGGATAGGGATTTAATATTCAGAAAGCTCATTAATTTTAAAGAAAAATACTTATACTTATGAGATACACTTAAATTTTGACCAACTTTGATTGATCGAAAAAAAATTTTAATTAGCTTTCTTCTGTAATACACATACTGTATATATACATTTTGTTTTAAAAAAAAAAATGTTGAATTAATTTCACTCACTTTATGCCATAGAATAATTTGGATAAGGTCAAACAACACGATAATTATACAAATCAGTGAACTACGAATTAAAAAAAAAAAAGGTTAGTTATCATCTTTTACAATTTACAACACGTCTTCCTCAAAAACTCACATAAATTAAAATATGATCGTGGTTCGAATTAATAACTTTGTTATTCTGATTTCAAATAACCACACTCTCTTGTTAAAGATAACTAAAAGGATTGTTTTATGTTCACACAAACATCCTAATATTCTATAAAAAAATTTTCTTCATGTCTACAAGTTCTGAATAACCACCACATGATGGTGATGGTGATGATGGTGATGATGATGGTAATAATATATTATTTCTTTCTTTTTTAATATTGTAAAGTTTTTACCGATTTAAGAATACTGTTATATAAATTTACTAGCATCCTTGTAATAAATGTTTTTAAGCAAATACTTTTTTTACGTGTAAATAATAATTAAATATTAAATAAATAAATAAAAAAAAAATATTAACGTAAAAATAAAATGTGGTAGGATGATTTGAAAGATGCATGAAAATTGGGAATGTATCACACATACAGTATTCTTTAATAAATTATCGCAAGCCGCAAGGATAACGATTACATTACGAAATTATCGTAAGAGACGATATAAAAATACGCTATAACAATTGAGACCTATTTATATAAAGATCAGATCAAAAATTTTGTGTAATCATTACCGCTTACATAACTTAACCTTAAGAATATCATGCATGTGATTGATCGCTATTTCATAGTATATACAATAAATTGAAACTTGGTTAAATACTGCTACTAACCACTGATTTACCGTATAATTTTATAAAAATAAAACATAGTCTTATCGTTGGTCGCTAAGTTTTCTCAATGTAATATTAATGAACTATTATAAAATTAATTATCATTTTTGATATCATGAATAATTAATGTTAGCGTTAGCGTGTAAACAATAATTCAGGATTATCCCGGTTGGCGTGAAGTCAAAAATGATCTGTGCATAACTTCCAAAATGATTGAGGTCCCAAATTTTATAATGGTATTTTTCATAGTGAAATAATATTTATTAGTCAAGTTGTAAGTTATTAAAAATTGATGTGGCACCAATATATTATATAATAAATATTGTATGTAGAATTATCATTTTTTAAAGATTTAATTTTAACATGGATCATCGTTAAAGAAATCATGTTGATGTTACAATTATAGTTTAATTAAAATTAGAATTTGTCTCGTGTTTAAAAAAAAAGTAAGAACTGAGAAGCGGAGGCGCAGTATAAAATTGATAATTTAAAAGTAATAGTGTTTTTATTAATAAACTGGTAAATTTGCATCATCCATTAAATTATTATTGTGGGTTTGCTAAAGGATAGGGCATGTGCGGAAGAAGAACCTGAAAGGAAGAGGGTTAGGATAGAGGAGTATCGTTCGAAAAAATAAGCATGTATAGTACCATAGAAAATTCATCATGTATTACAGGAAAAGTCCCAAACATTTGTATTTATTTTTCGCATATTAATAAAATTTTTCTTGGCAAATTTTGCTGACCTCGTGTCAGAATGCTTACATAATTACAATACTGAAAACATGAGATCGGAAATCAGTTGAATATATTTCATTATGGTTTACAAATATGCAAGATAAGGAAATGTTCCTATTACTTTAATTTACAACTAGAAGTTGCGATTTGTGGGGGACTTCGTCCCCCTAAGTGATTTTTTTGTATAACTAAAAGGATTTCTCTTTAATAAACGTAAATATTTTTTGGATGTAATACTGTTTAAAGATATGTGACTTGGTTTGTAAAAAGTCATCTTTTCAGTTTTATTAATAAAAAAATAAGAAAACAAAAAATAAGCATATATAAACATGAATTTTAAATATAAAATTGCATTTTTTATATTATATTTTATTAAAATAATTATAGC
>JADRCO010000902.1:0-24844 GCA_021464525.1 Rhizophagus sp. LPA8_4_AMF
ATTACTAAATTAGGTATTTAAACTTGATTTTTGAAAAATCAAAAATATCAAATTTTCAAACTAAAAAATCATAAGGTGGTCGCATAATTTTGCAATTTGCTGTAATAAAAAATATTGCAAAAATATTAAAAACTGAACCGATAATGAAGTTCAGTTTTTGGTAATTACCAGTTCCAGTCCAGACTGGTTCTTAGATCTCAGACCAAAGACCATAAAAATCAGTTCTAAGATTGATGCAAAATTAGTCTTTACTAGGACTGATCCAACTCTACTTAGTGCACAGAGTAGGGGTTTTGAATACCAATTTTGATTTATTTGACTTTTTTCATTTTCGTTAAAATTAATTTATCCATTTTTGGATATGATCAGCAAAGTTATTTATTCATATGTAAAGTCAAAAACTATGTTCAAAATCCACTTCTATTCCCTAAATAAACTTGCAGAACAGGTTAAAATACACCTAGTACTATACATATTTTGTAAGATTGTATTTTATGGCAAAAATTTTTTATTTGGAAAAAATTATTTTTACAAAGTCATGTGACTACTCTGCTTTAGCTGACTCCTAAATATGTTAATGGATAGTACATATTCTCACTAAGCCACCCACAAAATTTTACATCATCAAAGTCTGACTTTACTATGGAAGAACATGGCATTCTGACCATAAAATTTTGACCTATTTAGATATTTAATAAAATATTTTTAATATTTTTGACAGTATTTTACTTTTATTAGGAATTTAATTTTTTTTATTAGTTTTTGCATTCACATTCTTGTAATTTTGTAAAAATAATGCTTGTCTGACAGCTTATTAGGTTTATAAATAGAATGTTACTAATATTAGTAGAAATAAAGAATAACTAAAAAATATAATAGTTACTATTAACTTAAATTTTACTTTTAATATATTGTAGATATAAATTTTTTACTTTAAAAAGTAGATGGATAGTTTTAGTTATTTTATATACTTTATTTTAGGATTTTTTTAAATTTTTTTATTTATAAAGATGTAAATTTTATATAGTATTAATTGGTTTGATTTTATTATCAAATACTGATCTTTTATAATATTTTTTGTTGTAGTAGAAGTTTTTAAAAAATAAATAAAAATCATTATAATAAATCTTTTAAAGTCCTTTTTTATAAAAATATTCAGTCTGAGTACAATGTTAAATGTATTTTGTCATATTTTGTAAAAGCATATTTTTTATAGACAATTTCTATTTGGGGTTTCCAAAGAAGTAAATTTTCTATGCCAGTCATTTAATGTTGGGCAGAATTAAATTTAGCGAAGTTCAAAACCAACTTTAACACTTTAAGTAAACTTTGCAGAACAGCCGTACTATGTTTTTTAAAAAATTATATTTATTAAAATAATTTTTTTTTATAAGCCATGTGATACATGTAAGAACACTCAGTGTAAATTAAAGAAATTTTCTTTTTTATATCATAGTATATTTTTCGTAAAGCGCGGGCACGCGAATAATATTAAGACAGGTGTTGCACAAAATTTGTGAAAAAAATTGTCCATAAATAGGAAGTCACGTAGATTGAAAATTAATATTACCGAATGATATTCTGATTCTATTTTTTAATTTACTAAAATCATGGGAGAACTCACATTTTATTTAATCGTTGTATCTTTTGCGATTGTTTTAGGCTCATTTCAATTTGGATATCATGTATTCATCTTTCCATACATTATCACGTTATCAGTTTTTTAATCAATCTGTTTAAAGAAATAATTTTTGTTATTTGAAAATAGATTGGAGAACTTAATACGCCTAAAAGTGTAATATCATGTGAAAACCTACCGACTCCAAATGATGATAGTTCTCTTCTACGATGTATTCCAATGAACGAGGGAGAATTTGGATTGTTAACATCAATTCTTAATTTAGGTGGATTGGTAGGATCATTACTTTCTTCACGCGTCGCTGATACTAAAGGAAGAAGATGGACTTTATTATGCAATAATTTATTTTTATTTTTTGGACCTATTATAATGGGATTCGCTAATTCTTATTCCGCATTAGTTATTGGTAGAATGATTGTCGGTATCGGTTGTGGTGTGGTAAGTATAGTTAATCAACAGATGTACTTATTGTAATATATATACACTAAAAAAAAAACTTATTAATAGACAAGTGTAGTCGTTCCAATGTATCTGGCCGAAATATCACCTGCAGAATATCGCGGTGCTTTTGGTATGTGTTATATACTATACATAAATAATATTATTTTTAAAATATTTACAATTTTATATTTCCAATTCAAGGTGTAATGAATCAGCTTGGAATTGTAATTGGTATATTGGTTTCACAAATACAAGGATTATTTTTGTCAAATGTGCCAGGATGGAGAGTTATATTATTATCTGCATCAGCAATGTCAATTATACAATTCATTCTTCTTGGATTTTCGGTAGAATCACCAAAATATCTTGCATCAAAAACAGGAGGATATCAATCAGCTAAGAGAGCTTTACAAAAATTAAGAGGTAAAACTGAAGTAGAAGAAGAAATTGGGGGATGGAAACAAATTGCAGCAGAAGAAGGGCTAGAAGGATTAATTGATAATCTACAAAATGATAATGACCTAAATCCACAACAGCAACAATCATTACCATCACCATCGCAAGATAATATCGAAGAAAGAATTTCTACTACACCAGAACCAGCCGTGGTATTCCATGCAAGAAATTCAAATAGGGACGATATTAATATTTGGAAATTTATTAGTAGTTTACATTATAGACCAGCGTTAAAAGTTTTATTATTATTACAAATTACACAACAATTTTCTGGGATTAATGCGGTAATAAATTATTCTACAACAATATTAAGAAAAATATTACCAACGTCAAGTGATTTAATTACAGTATATATTAGTATTATGAATGCCATAATGACAATAGTATCGGCATATTTAATAGATAAATCAGGTAGAAGAACATTATTGTTATATTCTATGTCATTAATGAGTTTAGCATCAGTTGTATTAGCATTTAGTATAACATATGATTTAGCATTATTATCATCAATATCAATAATTGGATTTGTAGCTACATTTGCTATTGGTTTAGGACCTATACCATTTTTAATTATACCTGAAATAGTTGATACCCATTCTGTAGCAACCGCATCTAGTTTAGGATTATCTATTAATTGGATATGTAATTTCTTAGTTAGTTCATTATTTTTGGAAGTCAGGGAAATTTTGGGAGGTAGAGTTTTTTATATATTTGCTACATATTTATCCGTAGCTTATATTATTGGCAATCGTATTTTACCAGAAACTAAAGCTAAAACCGTCGAAGAAGTTTGGCATAACTGGAGTGGTAAATATGTTAAAACTTAATGATCATTTTAAGAAATAATTTGGAAATTGAATCAAAATTTTATTTAATAATTATTCGCATGTAATACATTAATAAATATAAAATAAATTAATAAATATAAAGTAAAGATACTATCAATAGCAAAATAACTTTTGAATAAATAACTGTTTTATCATCCTGGTACCGACAATTCGCAAATTAGAGACTTATGATGAATAATTCATAGACACCAATTAGTAGCCAGGTGATAAAATAATTTAACCTCTACGTTGATAAACATTACCATCAAATCTACAATATTTTGCCATAATTTTCCCACAGTTAGGACAACTATGAATAGCATCTTTAAGATCGGTAATCTATAATAGTCAAAGAAGCGGAACGAAACTTAGAAAAATTTTTTAATATTGTCAGCTTGAATGGAAAAAAATACTTACACAGAATGGAATAAAACAAAAAGGAGTAATAAAGGATAATGCAACACAACACAACCAAGTACATCCACCGCTTTCATATCGAACGATACTTAATACAGAACGTTGACAATGAGGACAAGTAGTCATAGCAGGCATAGTACGTAGAGCAGATAAAGGTACTACGGGTGATGATAAGATAACGGTTTGATCGTGTTGATAATACGATCTATCATTATTATTAATCGGAGGATAAACTAAATTTTGTGTTGGTGAGTATGGAGAAGTATATGTTGTAACTGTTCGGCTTGGGAGAAGTTGAGTTTGTTCTGTAGCCGTGATAGAAGTACTTCCATCGCTACCGCCAGAATATGGTGGTGGTGGTTGTTCGATTGGTGGTTTTGAACTATCTTCAACTATATTGGATTTCGTATCAATATTGTTTGTCATTTTGAATTTTTATTTATGAGACTGAGTTTGGACAAAGGCCTTTATATATATTTATTATAACTCGGAAAAATTTTAATTTAAAAAAGTTGCAAATATATCGTTCTTGACAATCATCAGGTGTTACTGTCTTACCGAGATTTTTCCCTTTTATGGATTCGTCTCAAGATCGATTAAACGTGATCATCATTTTTCTATCGATCAAGTTCCGTAATTATTTAGTACATTTTTTAATGGGGAATAGATTTGGCGAGGGACACCCTATTGTTTTTTATTTCACTACTCTTTCGCTTTTTATTGTTTTAACAATTCTAAGGGGAAAAGTGGTATAATTATCGTATACTTCAAATTATGTTCCCTCCGATAGCTGGTTAGTTTAGACAATGAATAGGATAAGAGGCAAACAATTAAAGTTTCGAAATTATAAAAATCAATAAATACAAGTTCAAATAGAAATTCTATCTGAAATTTTCTTACTTAATGAAAAAATAATGAATCATTTTTTTTCTCAACCAAATTAATAACTAACCAAAAATGTTTTCATTAGAAATCATTAAATAGATCACTCCCCTTCATAGTTTCTATTCTTGACATGCGAGAGAGACTTAAATGTTTAGTCAGTCCTCTTTTATTAGTATTCTGAAAGTATTCTGAAACTAATTTCTGATTTACTTTCACCCTAGCTTCAACAAAAAATTTTTTGAGTCCATGAGAGTATATAATTAAAGAACGGTTTCAGTAGGAGCTCGTATTCATCAACGGTTAGTTTACCATTAATTATATCGTTTGGAAGCAGTTTTTGATATTTTAGTAAATTAGTTCATATTTCATTCACTTTTCCTTTTCTCCAATCTCTCTCTTTTCATAAATTCTTTGATCTGGGAAAATAATATATTTCTGCTACCATTCATTAAATGGCAAATTGGAATTTAAACCGCAGTCCAATTGTTTAGTTTATCCTTTAGAATTGATTTTATAAACCTCTCTTTTCTCATATTCTGGTTTTAAAAGTCGTTTCTTTAAATGAATATAAATGGCAACGGTGGTACTGATTGGTTGATAATTATAACCTCTTGTTTCCTACAAATTAAATCAAAAAAAAAATTTCATTGGAACCTGAAAGATATACGCATCAGAAAGTCTCTTTTATTATTGGTATTCACGAATCACGATCTCCCTCATTTTAAATATTAAGTTACAAAGAAAAATTCTTAATAAATAAAAACTTATTCCTATCATAATAATAGTGGTAAATTAACAATGATACCTGAAAAAAAAAATAGAGTAACAATCGGGATGTGTTTTTCGCGAATCATGATATTTTAATCTCAGTGATATTTTTATAAATTAAAATAAATAATGTTCACATTTTTATTTCATGTATAACTATAATTATATGCCCTATCGTTCAATCTTGAATATATTGCCATGGTTTTATTACAATTAGGACAATAATGAACAACATCTTTTAAATCATTAACCTATAAATAATAAATGATAATAAATGAATATAAGTAAATAAATATAAATATATAATAATATAAATTTAAAAAAAATTACTTACACAAAATGGAATAAAACAAGCAGCAACAAGCATATGACTTATTATAAAACAAGATAAC
This sequence comes from Rhizophagus sp. LPA8_4_AMF, assembly GCA_021464525.1. NCBI lineage: Eukaryota > Fungi > Glomeromycota > Glomeromycetes > Glomerales > Glomeraceae > Rhizophagus > Rhizophagus sp. LPA8_4_AMF. The sequence goes on from JADRCO010000902.1 coordinate 5,826, forward strand.
CAAGTACAACTACCATTTTTATATTCAATATAACTTAATACAATATTATTACAATGAGGACAAGTAGTAATAGCTGGTATAGTACTTAAATTTTCTAAAGGTATCGTTGTTCTAAATGCGATTGTTTCAGGCTGTTGGTAATATCCTACGGGAGGAGTGTATGATAAATTTGGAGTAGGTAAATAAACATTCCTTTGAATCTTTTTAATAATTGGTTGTTTTGACAAATTATATGAAGTAATATTATTTGAGAGAAGGTAAGTTTGTTCTGTAGCGCCTCCGTAAGATATTGCACGAGAAGAATTTGAAGCAACACTTTCTTCTTGTTCAAATGATGTATATGGTGGTGGTGGTTCTTGATTTATTGAATCATTATCTTGTAAAACTTCTCTAGCTGTATTTGATTTTGTATCATAATTATTTGTCATTTTAAAAAATTCAAAAATTTTTTATAATTATTATTTATTTTCAGTTTTCAAAGAAAAGTTTGAGATTTTATATGTGAAACGTTAACCCATTTTAGAATCATTCAAATAAAAACTGCAACTGAACGAATATAGAACTATTTGGCGCATTTTATACATAATGGAACGTGAAAGTTATATTATTCAAAAATTCTAAAATGAATAAATTCATTTATAACATAAAATAATAAAACCAATTTATAGAAATAATAAAAAATTTCGGCTGATTATCTATAACAAATACCATATCTCATATATCTTTCAATTTCAAAATTACAATGAGGACAATAATGAATAATATCTTTCGAACTACCAGTCTACAAAATTGTGAAGTAAGAGTTAGTTAAGTTTAAATATAAAATAAATTTCATAAATAATCTTTTAAGTACTTACACAGAGTGGAATAAAACAATAGATAGAATTACACAAACAACACCAACAAGAGCAACGAGGACTTCTATATTCAACCTTACTAAGAACATTCTGTGAACAATTAGGACAAGTAGTCCAATCAGGTGTTTCACGTAAAGTTTCTCTAGGTACTGGATTATTTTGTACTGTCGCTTGAAAATTGTTTATGGGTTTTGGTTGTTGGGCAATTAAAGGAGTACTTTCATTAGGACCTCCATCGTAAACTTCACGATTAGTACTTGTAGTTGAATTAGTTGTTAGTGAACTTGGTGGTGGTGGTTCTGGGATCGTTGCATTATTATCTTCTGTCATCTTGATTAAATTCCTTTCTTTTGATAAAAATTATAGTTGTTTATCAAAAACCATTTATATATATATTTGTAAAAAACGTTAAACCATATTAAATCTAGCATTAACCAAATATAGAACTAATGACGCACTTTATACATGAAAGATAAGAAAATCTAAACAAATTGAAAATTACATTTAAAATTTATAGATAATCTTTTGGGATATAGAATTCATTAAGACTAAACAGTCTTCAAATGCATCAATACACACAGTTCCGTTTAAAAAATCATTTGACTTTACCAAATATAGAATTAAGGGGCATTTGATTAAAAATAATTATAAGAAAGAAAGAATTATCTAAATAATATTATTATATCTTCTCTTTGACAAGTTAAACATTAACACCTCTCGAATTATTGTAGAGATTAATAATTATGTTTTAACACAAAAATATGTAAAATTATAAAATGTAATAAATAGCTTTTAAACACTTACAGCAAAAATTACACATTCATACAATTTGAAACAGCGACTTCACATGTATTACCACACGTACCCAGCGGTTTAGGGGTTTCTCTAGGTATTAGATTATTTTTTCATGCTGTTTAGAAATTATTTATAACCGGTGGCTGTTGGTCAATTAAAGTACGGTTTATCGTAGCCATCACGATTTGTCATTCAAACAAAATATAGAATTAATTGAGCATTTAATTAGCTCTATATTTAATACAAAATATGTAAAATTATAATTTTAAGATACTCACATCACATATATTAACATCATATATTAGTATCTCTAGGTACTGGATTATTTTTGCCATGTCGTTTGAAAATTGTTTATAGGAGGTGATTGTTGGTCAATTAAAGGAGAACGTTCGGTAACTCCTCTATCGTAAGAATCACGATTGGCCATTTATTAAATTCCTTTCTTATGATAAAATTTTATTTTATTTTTTTTTTTATAAATCATTCAAAACCGAATATAGATTTATATAATGAAAACAATCTATAAATAACATCAATATCTTGTGACGTCACTAGAGGTGCCCTTTACCCTTTACTACAGTAGTCGTCGCCCAATTAGGAGTATCACGTAAATCTTTTCTTTCTTGTCTTGCCGTTTGGAAATTGTAGTTCTGTTAGCACTTCCACCGTAACAACGATAATTGAATTAGTTGGTAGTTTATTTGGTGATAGGATTATTACCTCTAACTGAATTAGTTGTATTGATTCAATAATTTGAAACTTTCTTTTCAAAGAGAAAGTTTTTGAAATATAATATTTATGTATTTATCTATAATTTGATTACAATTAGACAAATACAGAATTAATTATTGATTTATATTATACATGAAAGAACATGAGACGTAAAAAATATTTAAAGTATTCTTAAAAATGATACTTCATTCTAAATTTCATTCTAAAATACATTCTAACAACAACTATTGAATTTTGTATATTTTGCAATTTCAATGTTACATTGTGGACAATAATGAATAACATCTTCCGATTTACCAGCCTATATAATAATAAATCAAATTAGTTATACTAATACAAAACAAATTTTAATTCTGGATAATTTTAAATACTTACACAGTTAGGTATACACCAACAGAACGAATAACATAAGCAACACCACCAAGAAATATTAGAATTACAACAACTAAACCAATTAGGAGGTTTATATTCAAGTTTTGTAAGGACAGTCCTCTCACAACGAGGACAAGTGACATGATTAGGACTATCCCGTAATTTATCCTTACGTATTGCTGTTCTATTTTGTCCTGGCACGAAATTGTCTATAGGCTTCGGCTGTTCGTTAATTAAAGGAGTACGTTCGTTAGCACCTCCATCATAAACTTCACGACTAATACCTGTGCTTGAATTATTCGGTGGTGTGCTTGGCGGTGGTGGTTCAGGGTTCGAAACAACAGTACCAGAGTCGGTCATTTTTTTCTCGTTTTTTTCTCAAAAAAATTAGGAATTAAAAAGAGATGAAAAAAGAAATTGAGTGCCATTTAAATCTACTACAAAAACTTGTGAAACCGTTCAACAATCCTAATATGTATTATTTTATCTATGGCTAAAGTATCGGTTTCTATCATAGAAAATAATTTTCCTTTGATAAATTCTTTATGTTCTGTAAATTTCCGCCCTCTAAAAATTCTTAACTTAATCCGTTATAAACTTGATAAGATTCTTGAAATTTAAATTACGTGATTCTCATAATATGCCAATTGTTTCAATTGTTTCGAGATGTCATGCTGATCTAACTTAGATCAGTTGTGTTATTGATCATTTGATCAATTATAAAGATCTTTATAGATGGTTTTAATTCTTTGTTCTTATATGCTTATCATTATTGGGTTTTCGTGTTACGATCGCTCTGTTTGCAATTAATAAATTATGATTTTTTCTTTATTTGAAGCAAAAATTATAAATCTATTTTTTTTTATAAAAAAACAAGTTCTATAATAAATCGAAAAAAAAGGTGGAATATATCAAAATGTTCTAATCTAAAGTTTACTCTGTTATTTCCACAAAATAGGATTGTTACCATATAAATATTGTTTGCTGTTTTCTTGTTGATTGACTAATTCTCTTTTTCTTTGAACATAAATTTCTTTTGGAGGTGCAGAATGACTGATCGACGATACTGAAGTAAAATTGTTTTCCGATGGGGAAGGGGAAGAAGGAAAAGAGGAAGAGGAGGAGGAGGAGGAGGAGAGTATCGGTGAGGAAGAATCGAAAAGTGAAGAAGGGTAATAATGATGATGTGGTGTAAGAGATCTTGTATGTCTATGATAAGTTCCCGTAGGAATTTTTTCATATGGTGTAGAATGTCTACGATTTGATGGTGTATTAAGTATACGTGAAGTTGTTGGTTTATCTAAACATTATAAAATTCAATTTTCGTTAGTATTCGATAAACTTTTTTTTTAAAAAAATACATAATAGATGCATCCCATACCTTGTAAACCATATTCATCAAATATAACAAAATTATTTGGTTGAGGAATAAAATTTTCTAAATTATAATGTTTTTTTAAGAAAGATTTAAATTTTTCTGAAGGTCTATCAAAAGCTAATTTACAAGGATTTTCAACTTTTTTATTGATTAACATATATTCAAATAATTGTTTTCCATATCCTGATCTTTGACAATTTTCATGCACATAAAAATCTAATACACATAATGGTTCTATTTCATGTTGTCTTCCAATTCGATCCTTATAAGTTATATAATTTATTAATAAATTTTGCTAAATAAAAATTTAAAAAAAAGCGATAATAAATTAAGTCGTACCATAACAAACAATTTTTTTATCCCGACTTTAAGTATTCCGACTACTGTTTTATTTTCTTGATCCTTCATTATATATAAAGTATGTAAAGATTCTTTAAATTTTGCTGTAGTTGTTATAATATTTTTCAAATCTTGCACCTATAAGTAAATGATCATTATCTTAATAAATTGTTTAAAATGTTAAAAGTTTAGTTAAAACCTCTTTCTTACCCTTGCTGACGCTTCACCCATTGCGTCAATTACTATACGAAGATTTTCCTGTTTACTTTCATATATTTATATATTAAATTTTTTATAAAAGAATATAGTTTAAGTTTACTCTATTATAAATTTTTTACCTCGTTTCTCCACGAATATAAATAAGGTCTTCAGCTGTGATGATAGAGATGACACTCGAGAGTGCATTCAATACATTCTCTGAAAACTCCATAATATAATGAGAACTGAAGTAATATAATAATAATAATAATAATAATAAAAAAAGAATAAATCTATTAAATCTATTGACTTTATAGACACTTCTTATGATGCGTAATTTAACTTTCGTTTCTTTATGTCGAGTCATTGTGTTCGTTCAAGTCGATCCGATCATTTGCATTACCGGGTGTAACTTCTACGCCACTGTAGTTGCCACTATAACGTGATCAAATTAATCAAATATGGTAATTCCGGATTAGTCAGCAATTTTACTCGTGACCGTTGTTAAAGAGCCACACTTTTAAAAATGTATAAAAAAAGGTACTTTCCAACATAAATTCTTTAATTCCGTCCTTCCTTTTAATATAATACGCACCAAGATCTATAGAAACTTCTTTACCTTTTGTTTTAAAAAAAGAAATGTCAAAAAGAAAGCAAAATCTTTCTGATGACGACGAAAGTCGTCTTAATGAAACTGATGGAGGCTGGAGTGCTGGTGAAGAAGGTGAAGAAGCAACACAAGACCAACAAAATGAAGAATATGATGAATACGAGGATTATGAACAAGAATCTGAAGTGCAAGAAGAAGACGAAGACGATGATTTTGAAGATGATAAAAGGGTATGCAGGAATCTATTATGGCAATTGCGTTAATTCTCTAACAGATCTAGTCTTTTAATGTTTTTCTTTGTTTATTACTAATAGCGAGATAGAAAACGTCATAAGGGTAATAAGAATGACCCAAGCAAATTCATTTTAAATGAAGCTGATGTAGATGATGAGGAAGAAGAAGAAGATGACGATGAAGACGCGATTTACGGTAGAGAAGGTGATTAATCCTATTTGCCAGTATCATAATCATTGTACTCTTATAAATTGATTGATTAATGCGAGTTAATTTTTGTTATTTAGATTTTATTGATAACAGAGAGATTGAGACTGAATTGAGTGCCTATCATCGAGATTCTACTAGGCGTGCTGATATAGATATTGAACGATCAGTATTTGAAGAAGATAATTTTGATGCTGAGAGAGTTGCTCAAGTACTAAACGAACGTTATCGTAGAACTGCTGGTAGATTAAGTGATGATGATGATGATTTAGCTAAACCAGAACTTGCTAGTGTTGATAAGTTATTTGCTGTAAAGTGTAGGGTAAGTATTCACAGTAATTTTTTTTCCTTTATACTGAGAACTTTTAAAAAGAAATTAACAAAAGCTTTTTTATTTAATATAGAAAGGACATGTATACCATGCAATTGAAAAATTAGAAAATTTGAAGAAACTTCGATCTGATCCATTGAGAATTAAAAAAGTTATTGCCATTGAAGGTATTGAAGATTTTGTATATATAGAAGCTGATAAAGAACAAGATGTTCAAAATGTGAGTAATAATTATTTCATAAATTGTTCTCAACCGTTAAAATTAACATTTATTAAAAATTGTAACTCTTTACACAATAATACAGGCTGCTATGAGGTGTAATAAGTATTTATATTCTTCAAAGAAATTCATAAAAAGGCTTAATCCAAAAGAAAAACAAGATTTAATGGCTCCAAAGAGGCCAAGATTAAATATTCAAATGGGTTCATTCGTAAGGATTAACAAACGTGATGAATATTATGGAGACCTGGCTCGGGTAAATATTCATATTCATATTATTATTATTATTTTGTATTCTGCTTTGAAATGTAATTATATTAATTATTATTTTAGGTTACTTCATATACTGCCGATGAATTAATAGAAGTTGAGATCATCCCTCGTATACTTGTAGATCAAGACGGTGCTTCACTTAAGCGTAAACGCAAAGAGACAGATACATACATAAAAACATATAACAGAGGTTACTTGAAAGTCAAATATAAGATTAAAGATTTGGTTTATTCAAATATGGATTTGTTATTACAGGACGTGGAAGACTTTTTGAAGGCGAAATTTGATAATGGTAATTAGTAAAATATATAAACAGATATTGTTTGAATTACTAATTTTTCTTTTATGTATATATAATTATACAGAAACAATTATGATGGAACTTTCAAACGTAGCTAGTAAAATTACTGTCTATGAAATACAAGATGAAATAAAAGTTCTTCAAGGATCTCTTAAAGGTTCTGTCGGTACTGTGACGTCCGTTAACGATGGAGTTTTAACGGCCACTGATAAAGATAATAGCAATAAAGTTTTTAAAGTTAATTCAGAGGAATGTGTTAAAAATATTAATGTTCATGATTATGTACAAATTACGAATGGCCCTTATCAAGGACAGAGTGGTTTTGTTTTTAATTGTGATAGACATGTTATGACCATGTATTTAGATCATACCAATAAACAGGTAAATTTATTTTATATTTGCATTATAACTTTCTTATATGAAATTCAGATTTAATATTTATTAATTTATTCATTATTTTTTTTTAAAAAAAAATAATTGTAATAGATATCTGTCTTTGCCAAAGATTTAAAAAAATGTGTTCAAAATTCAATTAATAATGAATTTGGAGGATTTAGATATTTTGATTTAATTCTATTAAAAGATTCTTCAATTGGAATCATTATTGATATTAGAAAAGCTCAAAAAAATTATGAATACGATGTGTTGAATACTGAAAATAATTTAATAAAAAATGTTACATCAGCAAGAATAAAGAGAACTTTGATTGATACTAAATCTCAAGCTTTTAAGAAAAGTGACCAAGTTACTACGACTAAATTAGAAAGTATTAATAATAAACAAGTAAGAAAAGAAATCATTTAATTTTATTAGATATTGTGTTAATAATGCAATATTATTTGCTAAAACAAAATATTTACTTATTCTTTTTCCTCATATAACAGCAATCAATATATGAAGTCTTTCGTATATATGATAGTAATATATTTGTTAGAACTTATGATGATGATACAAATCTAGGGTTTTCATGTTTTAAAGCTAAAGACCTAAAATTAAAATATGAATCCGCGAGAGTAATATAAATATATTATTTTATTTATTTATTTATTTATTTATTTTTTTGAAAACATAAATATCTAATAATAATTTTTTTTATTTTAGTCTTCCAATAGAATTAGTGATCCACTAATTAACATTCCCGGACAAAGATCTCGGGGTAGTAATAATTACAACAATTACAACAATTACAACAGAGGAGGTCGTGGAAGGGATCGAGGTAGAGGACGTGGCCGACATATATATCAGAATCCTCTATTAAATAAAAGAGTACAAGCTTCACAAGGAGCACTTAAAGGATATCAGGGCACAGTTAAAGGAGTTTATGGTAATATGGCAGATGTTGAATTTGATGCTAAATTGACGACTGTCAAGGTTGAACTTGGACAACTATTTTATGTCAAGTAAGTAGTGTTTATAACGTGAAAAAAAAAAGAAATGGTGGTTATTTTTATATTAACCTATCTTATGTTAATAGTGAGAAGGGAGAGGCTTTAGATCCAGTTTTACCAAGAAATCATGAGTCAAGTAGAAATTCTATTGATATGAGTCCTGGATTGGGATCATATTCTGAACCAAGTTGGACAACAGGATTAAGTAAACAACAAAAGAGTTGGGGATATTCATTGGGATCTGCCATGACGCCAAATTCACATTTATTGGATAATACGAATAGTGGACTAAACATGGAAGGTAGTAAAACACCGGCATTATTACATAGCAGTGGATCACTAAGTGGTAGTAAAACTCCGGCGTTACGTAATAGCAGTGCGAATAATGGTAATAACAGTGCTTCACTTGGCTCGAAGACTCCAGCATGGGATCTTGGTAGTAAAACTCCAGCATATGGAATAATGTCTGATGGTAGAGATGGTAGTAAAACGCCAGCATGGGATTCAGGAAGTCATACACCACATTCTTCTGGTATAGTAGGAAGCGGTAGTAGTACTAGTGGTAATAATAGCGTTAATAGTATAAGTAACATATTTAGTAGTGGTGGTAATTCAACTACGAATGCTGCAAATTCAGCGATGAATATAGCTACTGTTGAAACTCCTGGAGGATATTCAACTGTAGCTACGCCAGCGGCAGATGCGCCAAATTATCCTCCTGTATTTACACCAGCGAATACTGGTAATCTTATGCCACCTACTCCAAGACCATTTACTCCTGGTAATATACCTATGACACCCGCAAATATGATACCACAAACTCCATTTGCTACTCAACATTCTGCTAATCATGCTGTACATCCCGGTCGAGATCCTAAGAAACCTCCAGATGTTAAAGGTAAGTATAAATGTGTTTTGGACATATATATATCGTCACTTTAATAAACGTTTTTTTAAAATATTTAAATAGATTTTGGAGAATGGCTCACTCCAGGTATAGAAGTACGTATAGTACCAATAGATGGTATACAATCATTTGAAAATGGTAGATATGATAGTCGTGTTGGAGTAGTAGTAAGAGTAGATAGGCCTAATTCAGGATTTATTAAATTAGATGATAGTGATGGTATGACTATATCAGTAGAACAAAAATATTTAAAACCCACTGAAGTACAAAGAAGAGATGATATTAAAGTGATATTTGGAGAACATAAAGGAGAACTTGGATTTTTGGCGGCTATTGATAATTTAGAAGGTGTTGTTAGATCCCAAGGCGGTGATCATTCTTTTATTAATATTTATTACTTAGCTAAATATAGAGGTAGCGAAATTGAAGATCTTATGCAAATATCTTAGTAATATTAGGTAGGTTGCAATAATACATACCTATTATTAGTATTATTTTATTTAGATATCTTTTTTTTTTTGAAAAATAATGAAAAAATAAAAATAAATAAATAAACAAACAAATAAACAAAGCGAAAAGTCATATTATTATTTTTAAGCAATTTATTTTTTAATTAATCGCAAAACTTTCGATAAATTTTATATCAATATATTAGTCAGTTATTTTAAATTCATGCATATACAATAATGCATGTAAACAAAACATAAATGTAAATTTTCCGAATTTCGTGTTCCTTATAGTAAAACTAATAATGCTTCAAAAAAAGAAGTCAATGTGGCACAGTAAGAGAATGCGCCGTATTGAAGTGATTTAAAAAAGAAATTGTGATAATTTCGTTTTAAACTTGCCTAACTAATTAAGAATCTTGTGCGCATATTTTTTTAACAATCTAGATTCGATAAATAGATAAATTATTTCTAAATTTGACATTTGTTTCTTCAGATATTAAGTGTTAAAACATATCAAAACTTATTGCTATACAACATGTATGGAGCGCCCAATTTTACAGATATTCTGTTCAGTAACAAATTTGTTCAAATTATTAGTTCTTGACAATTTCAGTGGATTAGGCAATCGAAACCGATAGGGTTTGCTCGAAGTACCGGTTTTGTACGACTTTGTACGCCATTAATTACAGATATAAAATCAGATAAAAGTATAAATTTGTTGTTTTTCCCCAGATTAATTAATTTTATATTGTGATTTTTTAAAAAATAATCAAAAATAACAGTAGTAAACATCCATATTTTATTACATTTCATTAAGCAATCGAATTGAGAGCTGAACAGATAACAGATACATATATCCCATCTTTTTTATCCAAGGTTACCTTCATTATTATGTATAAAAAGAGGAGTAGTTTAGCTTTCTCGAAAATTATATTTTACTCAAAATTCAAAAATGACAGACTTCGGGAAGTGTCATCAATATCTTGACCCTAAAAATCCCATGAGTGGAATTCTATGTAAATGTTTTATCTTTCGTGCTACTGAAAATGATGAATATTTATGTGCATGTTGCGATCATGATAAATATTATCATGAACCTCCATCCCAACATTTTGATTCCACAAATAGAACTTCTATACCTACATCAATTCAACCCTCCATTGCCGTACAACAACTCAATGAACTCAATGTTGAAAATTTTGAATTTAATATTGATGAATTAATTACACGAGTTATTCGCAATGATTTTAAGGTGATTAATTTATTTAATGTAGGACCTGAACCAAAAATACCGAGGGGGTAATTTGTATTTTTTATTTTATTTTATTTTATTCTTATTTTATTTTCTTTGTTAATATTATTAAATTATTTTTTTTTTTTAGTATTAAAAAATTGGAAAAGGATGGTAAGATGAAATCAATACATTTTAGCGAAGATTCAAGCAATGGAATAAAGGATGTAATTGAAGCGGCTTTTACATGTTTGAAAGATCAAAACTGGGTATTTTTTCGTTGTAATTCGACATCAGATCTTAGGGTAGCTGATAGACCGCCGAGCGGTTGGAATATTGAAGAATTAAAAAAGTATTCATAAATTTATTTACTATATATTTAATTATGTATTTGTACGTAATATAATATATTTAATAAGTAACTTAAAAATGTTTTTTACTTTCTAGAATTTCAGGTTGTCGGAAGAAGCTATACATTGGGATAGTGTCCCCACAAATTCAATCGGCAACAAATTTTTATCCAACAGGAAACTCTCAATCGATAACAACCTTCCAACAAACAGAAATATTTCAGTCAAATTTTCAATTTGACCCTGCTTACACTTACATTACACCGAATGATTAGTTTATTTGACGTATATATAATTTTTTTTTTTCATTGTAATTACTTTTATATATATACCATATATACATTATTGTTAATTTGTTAAAATATTGTACCTAAATTATATAAATAAATCAATTTAAATTAATTTTATTTCATAGTATCATTAAGGTTCAAACTTTCCAGTGGCATCATTTCGAATTACATAATTCTATATTTGTCCTTGGGTTCATTCCATAAAAAAAAATATTTTTTTCACAAGAGCCATTTTTACGCGCATATTTTTTAAAAAATATATTATAGTTAGCTCTCTATAAATCTCTCTATAATTCACCCTTTAATTCAACTTCGAGCTTTATACGGTGTGTTTTCCAATTTCTATAAATAAAATATGCACCTTCTCTCTTTAAATGCTTTATTTTGAAAATTATGTATATACTCACCAAGGGGATTGCATTTATAAAGGACTGATCGTATATTGAAGGAAAAAAAAGAATTCATAGTTTCTACATTATTTACTTATATTTTAAATTAAAAAAAAAAAAATCGATGATAATTTATTTGATTTTATTAGGTTTGTTTGATTTGCATTGATTATAGTGGTATAATCTTGTGATTTAACAGAAATAATCACGGCGAAATAGGGACAGTTTCCAACGCGAAGATGAGATTTTGATAATGTATCGAACTCATTTGAGATAGGATTCCACCATCTCTTCTGATAGTTCTAAGTGTTGGCGTTTGAAATCCGTTTACGCATAAGTTCGAAAGATTGGGTAGTGGTGTTGATACATAGATTAGGAAGAACATCATTTTAAATAAAAAAAATAAATACGTTTTTCGCAAGAAAAACTTGTTTTTTCGAAATAATCACGAAAATAGGAGTTCATGTTCACATTACCATTTTTCCCACCGTTGCTGCTTTTTGTTTTCACCAAAACAAATTGAGGCTTGAAACATTCTTGTTTTTCAAAGCATTCATTTACAAATTCAAGCGGACAAGGGGTACACCGTACACGGTTCACGTCAACAAGATCTGCAGCAACTCCAGTTAAAAAACCGGTGACTAAAAGGTTAATACAGTCGCCACTGGTTATAACGAACCGACCGTTCCGGGAGATTTGGTTCGGTATATAATGAATTCGATATATGGTTTCTGTGTTATATACCGAACTGTTCGGTATATAAATCTTATCCAATAAAATTACATCCACATGATCATTCCACTTCCTAAAAATAAAGAAAATAATTAAAATAACATCACTATAAAAATTTAAATTATTTTTTTTTTACGAATACATTAAGTAAGTATTTTCATAATTATCCGTCATTGCATTTTTTTGCATTTACTTAAAGAAAAACATTGTTTTTGTTTTATTTTTGTAGGAGGTCACATGACAGTTCGGTATACTTAATATACAACTAATATACTCGGGCTGACTAAAACGAGTTTGGATGCGGTATATAGTAATTTATTATGTGATTTCGTTATAACCAGTGCGATTAATTATAAAAAATTCGGTTCTGTGAAAGTCGGTTCAGTACAACAAGTTTTCGGTACAAACAGGTTCGTTATAACCAGTGGCGACTGTATGTGTGCCAGGTTGACTAATATGGGTGAGATTTGCATTTTTTTTTTTAAAAAAAAAAGGATTAGAAGGGATTTGCCGGCTACAAAAAATACCGAAATGGATTATTTTATGATAACATATAAATAAAAAACAACAAAACTTAAAATTATCTGTCTGTGTCAAAATAATCCGTAAAATCATTTGTTTGTCTGCCAATGCTATCTGTCTATCTGTCAAGATCATCTGCTTGTCGTGTAAGAGAAAATTATCTTCGCTTCAGGTAATATAAATAAATAATAAATCATCTCAAATTGTACCAGATTTTCACTATTTGAATACAGTAGATATAGTATCATACAGATAATATGAATGTTGGAATGTTAGATCGAAATTATCACGAGCCTTTACATCATGAAGTTGATTTTGACCGATTTGTCTGTTGTTGAACCATATCTAAAAATAACGAGAGAATAATTATGTAATTACACAGTGAAATTCGATAAACCGGATCTTCGATAAACCGGATTTGGGCCTAAACCGGACTTTTTTGCTGGAACCAAATCACGTATATTGAAATAGTTTCGATATACAGTCAGACCTCGATATACCGATATTCGATATACCGATACACTATTAAAAACTTGATATACCGATAAAATTTTAAAGTCCTACTATATGTGAGGACATATAAATATCGGTATAATTTGATATAACGATATTGTTTAAATTTTTTCATGAGTCCCGACATATCGTTATATAAAGGTTTGACTGTACCGGAGTTTACTAGTAAAGTTTCGATATTCGCTAAAACGGATCAAATTTCTAACCAATTATAGTAAACATGATAAACCGGATCATGTGATCAGGAACCAATAAAATTGAAGCAACGTGATGCGGTAGATCTTAATTTTGGCCAGAATTATGAAAAATCTTAATTCTGGCTGAAGTTATTAACATAATTAAATTCAATTAATACACATTTTCACGACCTAAATATTTTGATAAATTTTATAAATAAAGAGTTTTTAATTTTTGTTACGTCACATATACAGCAAAAATTTGATATACCGGATTATCACATAATTTTATATTGAAATCCGGTATATCGAAATTTTTCGCTATACCGGATATTCCGATAAACCGGATATTTTTAGATACTAGATCCGGTTTATCGAATTTCACTGTGTATATTCTATTTTTATTTATTTATTTATTTATTATTGTTTTTTTGTCCATATCTGATATATTAGATCCATTTTACCGAAGATTAAAACATTGAAATTGAGATAGCTTTTCCATTTTAAATTGGGCATTTTTTTATTGTTATTCAACGTCAAAGATGATAGATACACTGAAAAGAGAGTAGAATATTCGCGAATTAGAAAGTTATAAATCTGATATTTATTTATATTATATATTAAGTTGGATTATCGGTTAGGGTGGATGCCAAGAAAGACTGAAAGAGCCCTTTTGAAAAAACCGATCAGATCTTGTAGGGTGGATGCCGAGAAAGACTGAAAGAGTCCTTTTGAAAAACCGATCAGACCTTGTAATTAGTATAGAAACTTCATGTATTCCGGGACAAGTTTAAATATTATAATTAATGTTTAGCGATAATTATTTTATTTTATTATGGAATAACAAAGTATGACTCTTTTGATTATGATGAGGTTAGTCATTCTTTTAATAATTAGAATCCAACGCACAAGATAACAATAATTTATTTGAATAAAAAATAACATTATTTAATTAAGTCGGATATAATAATAAAGAGGTTTAGGAAAAAATAATAACAGACAAATATCCAAGAGAATTGTTTTACACGTGAAGTATTATTATTTAATAGTCTATTGAAGTATTTTATAAATATATGGTAAAATAGTAAAGACCTTTTTCACGCAAGAAAAAATTCTTTTTTTTTATAAATTATTCCTTGAGTATTCCTTGATTATTTTATAACATTACTTTCTTTATATTTCAAGAGTTGCATGGCAAGTGTGAAATTTTACTAATAATAAAAAGCTAGACATTAGTCCACATTAAGAATATATATATATATCATGTATCTATACAAAACTCAGTGCAGAAGATATTGTAATGTTCGGTGATTATAATCCATAGATCCTAGTAAGTAATTCATATTTTTGTGTCTTGATCTAAAAACTTGAATAATAGAATTAATAATTATGGAGGTGTACATTACAAAATATAAAAAATGCACGTAATTTCTTTTATAAAATGAAATATAATGTTTTTGACTAATCTAAACCTCATACCCCATAACACTGGGTTTGATACAAATGGAGGTAAATTTTTTTAAAAAAAAACTTATAAAATTGCTTTGTAGATAAAGATTGTAAAGTAACTAAATGACAGAAATGGAATTTATTCTTAAAATAGTGTCCCCCGTAATTGAACTTCATAAAGAGGTAAGATTATGTATCTCTTCTATTACTAATATTTCTTAATTCTTTTTATTCACATTTAAATTCCTTCAACCTTATCAAATTCAGAATGTAATGGACAATTAAAAAATTGAGCTGCAGGTCTACGGTAACATTTTAACTATGATTTAATTTTCAGCAAATCTGTAAATGCACCGCCAACTAAATAAAAAGGCGCGCTTATCCATTATGTCTTATATTACTTACAATAAACTTTTCCTTCAAGCAAAGATTGATCTATCCCTCCAAAAATGAAGATAATTCAACGAATACGAATTGTACCAAGTAAGTAAACAAATTAAAACAAAAAGTTATTTATTTACAAGACAAATTGTTAAATTATACAGAAAATTATTAAATATCAAGAGCAACTTTCGGTGCCCTCAACTTTAATGGAAAATAAATATCATGATCGCATTGAAGAAACGTGATAGATTGTGCGCACTAACTCATCAAAAATTTAAACATTTTTAAAATATATTAGTTGGTAATGTTTACACTTAAATTTCATTAAGGCAACTTAAACATTGTTTTTTTTTACATTTAAATCATATGCTTATAATAATAAATTTTGCTGAAAAAGTAGATATGTTTAATTTTATTATTACTTTTATAAAGATTTTTCTTTTTATATAAAGCATAGAGAAATCAAGTAAAAAAACGTTTAGATTAAACAAAATCAGAAAGAATATATTTAAAATCAAATCAATAATCACTATATGCGTAATTTTAATTCGTATGATTATAATTTAAAATTATTATTTACAAATTGCATCTATATAAGAAAACAGAACAAAGTTTAAATAAATTAATTATATTACACCACATCTCAAGGTTTACATCGATCAATGCCGGGACAGATAACGTTCTGATTGTATGCAAAAGAAATACACAGTTAGGAATGCTAGCAGTTAACAATATCATATATATAATAATATTTATTACTTTATGACAGTAAAAATTACTTCCCGTAAATCAGGTTTATAATATATTATATTACGGTATAAAAGTGGGAAAATAAAACATATTGCATTCAATACAATAACCTCCTGAGCATAAGTTTAGTTGATTATCACATCACAGATTGAGATCTAGATAGTATTACCGTTACGCATCTATATCACAACATAGAATGAGAGATTACATGATTGTAACCAGGAAAATGGCTACACTATAAAGAGAATACCAATTATTATTGTCAATTGTATCATGCATACAGCAGGTGAACTGACAGACAGCAATATTCTTAAATAGCGTTTCATAGTCACGTATATATACTGTAGATAGACGTCACACTGACGTCACCGATATTCTTTCGCAATGACAAGCGAGTAAGTCAGCTTCTACTACCAGTGTTCACAAGGCTATGCAGCAATAATCAAATATAATCTATAAAATCACATAAATGGGGTGAGAAAAGCTTAACCATAACTATGCGCAATCTAATTCATTTTACGATTTATTTTGTTATTTTTAGTGGACAAAAAAAAGGATTCGTAATATTTAATCGATTTATTTTGTTATTTTTAGTGGACAAAAAAAAAGGATTCGTAATATTTAATCATATTAACAATGCAATTAATAAAACAAAAAAAACGGATCAATATCTGATAAACCGTATATACCGTATATATTTTTCTCAATATAAAAAATTATATTTTATTTAAATGTCCAACATTGATGCGTTCATTATTTTTTTATTTTGTTATAATAATACAGAATAATTTTTTTATAAATGTCATTTAATCATAATGAGAAAAAAATTAAATGTTATTTAAAGTGCAAATATTGAAAAATAATAATTACACGTAATTACGTGGTATTACGTCTCGATTTAAATTACAAATATTTTATAAAAATCAATTATGCTAATTACTAAATATTTCTGAATCAAGAGAATTATATTGATAAAATTGAGAATTATCACATATATTATTTTGCCCATAATAATATTGATTATGAATTTGAGTATTGTTTACAACATCTGAAGATGTAGGTATAATAATAATTTTGAAACCTGGAATGTCAAATCTATAGGATGCAGTTTGATTTGTTGGATAGAATTCAATTGGATTATTGATATCTAGAATACCGTGAGACTGAAATTGATAATCTTGAGAACTTGTTTGATTGAATTCACGTGGTTCATTGATATAATGATAATTTTGATCCAAACTTGGTTCGTCTTGTGGAATGAAAGATGAGGTGATCAAAGGATATTGATTATTGGAATGTTGATCATTCATACAAGAGAACAAAGGTTGTTGTTCGTAGGTTTTAGTTGTATCAATATTATCATTCACTATAGGATGGTTGTTATAATTGTAATGGTTATAAGAAGCATTTAAAATACTGTTTGGTGAGTATTCTTCCGGTTTGAATTCAATTTTCTGTGAATTATGGGAAATTTCATTATGAAATCCATTGGAGTTGAATTCGTAGTTGATGTTCATATTGCTTTGTTCCATATTAATTTGTAAGAAACGGTTATATTTTTTTTTTAGAATGTAAAAAAAAAGAGACTTGTGAGTTATAATTCGGAAGAATAAGTGAGTTTAAATAAATTTTGCGAAAGTAGATACAGATGCTGCGTTTCACAATATAAACAACAGATAACTGGAGTTACAGATAAACAGATATTTTCCAATAAGTCATTTAGTTATAATTATATGAGTTTTTGGCATGATCGGCGTTTATCATCACACTCCGTATAATAATATCTATGTTTCATGTGGAAAAAGAACCAAGACTTAAAATTATCAGATTATCAACCACAAATTATTTAATTTCTTTATAGTCAGTTAGTCAGTTAGGTTCTTGTATATCAAAATAGAAAATTCGTAATACAACTAAAATCATTTTATTTACCAAATAAAATTATTTTAATCAAATATTGATATTTACCTAATTAAGAAATATTAATATTATTATTCACGGAACATACCGGAAAACATCTGTATTTAACAGATATTTTTTTTTTATCTGTTTGTTTTTCTTTATTTTATTTATTTTAGGTTTAATTAATTTTATTGTTTTTCTTTTTATTTTATAGTTATTAATTTGAACACATATGGTCATTTGATTGTTACATCATTTCATATTGATTGTTACCGTTAGGAATGTGTTCTTCGTTATTTCTTCTGTAGTACAAAATTAATGCAAATTATAATCGGTTAGTTTAAAAAACTTTAAAAAAAAGGAAAGAATGACGTAAAAAAATCGGCGGGAATTTTAGGGGGATTACACGCAATTTATTTATTCGTGAAAGCAAGAAAAAAAAAAATAAATAATTGGATTAATAATTTTACAATTAAAAATAAGAAATAGAATAAGAATTAGAATTATCATTTGTTGTACTAATTAACACTCATTCAATAAAAAATTGGGTATTCCTTTAATTTTACCAAATTAAACCTTAATCAAACCGTAAAGATTAAAATAAGTATATTACTTTTTTATAATTTAGGCTAATTTTTTTTTATTGATTGTATGTACTATAAGATTTGGAATTTTTTTTTGTTTCTGTTTTTGTTTCTTTTTTTTGATTGTATTTTTTTTTTTTTTTTTTTTTTTTTTTT
>JADRCO010000903.1:0-24842 GCA_021464525.1 Rhizophagus sp. LPA8_4_AMF
ATTTTACATTAATTTTTTATCATTTAATTTATTAAATATTTACTTTTTTAATATTCTAGAATTATAGTTTTGTTTTATTTTTAGCTTCAGTTGATAAATAGGCCAGTTCATAATTGTCTGATCAGCATTTTTGATCAGATTATACTAAATTTCATGATCAGAGTTCATAATTGAAATGCATGATCATAAATATCGATTAATCTATGAATACAAAAGTTGTCACATAGTTATTACTTTATTTTTATAAAATATATTTAAAAATTTACAGTCAAAATATCTAAACATAAGAAAATAAAGGAATTATTAACCTTTTATGTTATTACAGCTTGTCAAGATATGGAAAATGAAGATTTATTTGAGGAAGAAGGTGACTCAAGTGAAGAACAAGAGAATGATTTAGTAATGCTTGGACTAACCTCATTACTCGAAACAAGATATTTAGAGCAAAGATCTTATCATGTAGCAAAATCAAAAGATTGGTATAATTATATTTTATTAAAATATGAAGACTGTAGATTTAAAAAAATTATGAGAATGGACTCTATAAATTTTTAAAAGCTTGTTTTCCTATTAATTACTCATCCAATTTTTCAAAATGATAGTAATCATTCACAAGCTTCTGTTGAATTGCAATTTGCAATTTTCTTGAGAAGAGTTGGTTTTAAGGAAGATATATTTGGATTATGTTCAAGATTTGGAATTGTGGAAGGAACTGTTTATTTATACTGTAAAAGAGTAATGGTTGCAATTTTTTCTTTAAAGAAAACTTTGGTTAAATGGCCAACAGGTGAAGCCAAGCAGAATATACATGAAGGATTTAAAAATATTGGTGGAATGGAAAATGTTATAGGTGCAATAGATGGACATCACATAGTATTAGCAAATGCGCCATTAAAGCAACCTGAAGTATATTGGAACAGAAAAAAAAGATATTCTATACAATTACAAGAAATTGTAGATTACAGAGGTATATTTATAGATTATGAAATTGGATGGCCTGGCTTAGTTCATGATGCCAAGATTTATAAAAATTCATATTTTTATCAAAATGTTTCTAAAATTATTAAAGGAGAAGAATATTTACTTGGAAACTCAGCATATCCTTTATCTACTTTTTTAATTAAATCTTTTGTTAATTCTTAAAATCCTTCACAAATTTGATTTAATGTAATTCATTCTTTACATAAAGTAGTAGTTGAAAATGCATTTGGAAGATTAAAAAACAGATTTATTGCTCTAAAAGAATTGAATATTAGAGATATTTATACTGCTGTAAAAATTACTGTATGTGCAATCATTTTACATAATTTTCTAGAATTAAATAATGATAATATAGAAGAATTATATGAAAATGATGAAGACAAAGACAGTAATGATGATAGTGATAATGATGAAGAAGATATGAATCAGAATGAAATAGTAATGAAAAGAGAAGGAGAAAGAAAAAGAGTGCAATTGATGAATCAAATTATTAATCATTAATAAATTCCTTTTAATTCTTTTATAATAAATAACATTATAAATATATTTATGATTAATATTAACATTACACAACTATCATCTGGAATGTTATCACGAATATTACATGTTGAACACTACAATTAACCCATAAAATAAAACCTTTATTATTGTAAAATTATTACATAAACATATTGCTATTTACAAAAAAGAAAATTATATTAGAAAAAAAATATACTAGGATTATCCTATAAAATATTATTACATTAATTCTTATTATTTGGTTGTCTAAGTTCCATCTCTTTTAATTTTAGTTCATGCTCCATTTTCATTTTCTCTCTTTCAAATTCCCATCTCTGTTTTTCTACTTCCAATTTACTCATTTCAATAACATGATTTTTTTCAATCCTTTCTTTTTCTAACTCGAGCTTCTTTTCCCATACTCTTTCTCTAGTTTCACTCATTGTAGAAATAGCCATAGCAATAGTATCTATATTACTTTTTTTTGATCTTTTAAGCGTTTTAGATCTATATCTGAAGATTCTTCACTATCAATATCTATAGATCTATTTGCTATAAAAGAAGGTACTATATTTCACGAGTACCAAAAATAGCATCCATTTTCTCATACCAATCCCAGTCTTTTCTCTCTACACCAGATTTTTCATTATGAGCTTTAACTTCACCATAGTATTTGATCATTCTTGCTAACTTGCTTTTAATAGCATTAGGCTTCTTATATTTTAATACCTTTGCAGACATTTCATTAAACAATTTAGTTTTATTACCTTTTGTATACTCATCAAAATTATCTGCAATGTATTGAAGTAAAATATCAACTTCATAGACTTGTCAATTGTTATTAGACTCGCCATCATTACTAGAATTACGCTTATTATTAGATTTCTTTTTGTTGTTAATATCCTAAATTAATTTTAATTAAAATAAAATAAATAAGTTATAACTAATTAATAAAAGTACTTTTACTTGCTGTTGATTCTTTTTCATCATTAAGCTTTTCTTTTTCTCGTTAATAATTAATTTCTACATCAGAAACTTTATCGCAATTAGCAACATTTTCTTTTTGATACAATTCTAATCTTTGTAACTCTGCAGATTCTCTCTCAAAAAAATTAGGCCCAGAAAATCTTTGACCAAAACTGCTTCCATTTTGTATATAAAAATTAGGAACAGCAAAACTCTGTCTTGTTGGTAAGGGATTTTGGTATAAATTTATATTACTTTGTTCAAAAATCCCAGTGGAAGGCGAAGGGTATAAATTTCTAGGCTTAATAGGCCTTAGTAACTTGTTATTCTTATATGAAATATTCACTTGGGGGTTATTTGAAGAATCTTTCAGAAATTTCATTGGTAAAAAAGAAATAAGAAAGAGAAAACGCGTCTCGTATTCGTTAATTTTTACGCGTACTTTACCTTTATTTTATCAACTCGATCATAACGATCTACGTTTTTGGTGGGTCAAATCTTGAGGTGAATTTTATTTGTCACAATTTTAGTGTAACCCAATCAAAATTGCCGATCGAACAATTATGAACTGGCCTAATATTAGAACGTTTGAACAATATTAAACTGTTCAAAACTGTGTTCAAAACTGGTTTCAGACAGTCCAAAATTTTCCAATTAAAAAAACCAATCAATAGTACCGGGGGTTACTATATGCAGCTCTATGCTGCTATACGGTAGTCACAATTTTGTAAGCCGACATTTATTTCATAAATAAAAAGTATCATTTTGTCAAATGAATATGAGAAGCAGGTTACGTGAAATGATGTAATGCCTGTGCGACATAAAAACCTATATTAACACCCAGTATTTTCTTTCCATAAATTTTTTTGAAAGAGTAGAACCTCAAGCTCGATGACGATGACCAATATTATTCGCAAAAAGTTAACGGTCTCTCCTTTCTTGAGTTGACTAAGGAAGATTTCATGCAAGCTGGTTTGAAAATGGGACCGGCAGTATTACTTGTAAAAGAGGTCCAGACCCTCAAAGAAAAGCCAAAGCGCCCATTCTCCTCGTACCTCAGCTTGAAAGGAAGTGTTGAAAAGATATAATATAGATGGAAATGGTATAGGCACGATCAGACAATTTCCACCGGTAAGTCCCTTCGTAAGCTAAGCTCACTTGGAGAAAAAATATTTTCTTAATTCATATATTCCAAATATGCGAGTCTGTGTCGAAAAATGGATAATTTCATACACAACCATTAACTTCTTTTTCATTGTAGGTGACCTACAAATTCGAAGACGAAGATGAAGAGTTGCAACAATGTATAAAGGAAATAAAGCGCAGGTTGGGAAATATGGAAACTTTACTTGCCGATAGCAATGAAGCCATGCGCTGTGAATATATTTCGGCCATTCTCCATGTATCGCTCTATATCGTCAAAAGAATAACTGATAAAGAGCTTACCTTGGCTTCTCAGCTTGAAATTGTTGGCAAAGAAAATACTGGACGAGTTAATTACGCAATCAAGGCTCTCGAGGATCTTATTTGCATCCTGGAAGGAAAGTTATATCAAGTGGTCATGGAATTTGCGCAGAATCTGATCCAGTGTGAAAATGCCTTACAGGTGAATAAAAATAAGAGAAAGCGTAAGTTGGGCGAAACATTTGGGGATGACTATGACTATATCTATGGGATCATCACAACAGCCACGAAATGGTTTTCATCCTTTTTGTCTTGGACGGAATATCCTGTACAAAGTAAAAATCTTCTTAATATACGCTTTACCGAGTCTGCCTTGGAAAGAGGGTTCGTAAGAAGCAAAGGAGTTGTTTAAAAATATGAAGCGGGTAATAGAGGTTATTGTTGGGTTATTGAAGGATAGGGTGGATGTAGAAAAAAGCCGGCGATGAAGAAGCAACGGGTTCAGGGGTATTTCGAAAAATAAGAATGATCGGCCGTATGGCGCTTCGCATGTATATTAGCATAGATGTTATGTATCGCGAGCAAAGTCCCGATCCTTTGTATTTATTTTTGCATGTATTAATAAAAATTTTTCTTGGCAGAACAAATTTTCCACGATCAACCGGCATAATCTAATAGTTTTCTTGCCAGAATGTCATATCTTCTTATATATACTAACGAACTTTTAAATATTTTTCATCCATCATGTCATCTGAACTTGATTTAATGAAACTCTACTTCTTCATCATTTTTTACATTTATTTTTACTTGCACTTTCTCATATAATATTTTACGAAAAATACAATAAAGTCTTGCCCAACCAAATTGGGCTTCATATTTACGCATGATAATGTGTTACTCTTTATTGATCATAATAATTTTTTATGTTACATTTAAAATCCAAAGTGCAAAGAACCTTCTCACATATAGTAAAACTTATATATAACTATTGCATAGGTTATATTTCTAATCTAGCAGGTAAATTAAAACTTATTCGAGACAAAAGTAAAAGATGTAGTCTTTATCATTCGTTAAAGCAAAACATATTTAATCTAACCAAAGAGGAGGAAGAAGCTTTATAAAATGTAAAGGTGTAGTTATCAACCTGATCTTTCTTATTTCATGGTTTTGGTAAATTAGCATACTCAATTTTCGCCGACTCTTTTGCTTGACGTTCAAGTTCCATTTTAAGTATCAACTTACCATCTACCTCTATGATAAACCTTTTTTCTGGATGGTAGAGGAAGTTTGCAAAACCTTCCATTATGTTGATTCCCAATATATACATGCTTTGTGTCATTTCACACCATTCAAACAGAATATTACGGTCATCTAAAAACATAAAAGATCCTCCATAATGATCTACAAGTAACGGATGAATTTTGGTGATACCATATGTGTCACTGAAATATTTCCGATCAATTAACCAATTATCTTCATTTTCATGAAATTCACGGAACTTATGATCATTTTTTATTGATTCAGCCAATTCTTGCAAGCTTGGCAATTCATGCATGGCAACACTACTTCTTCTTTCAGAAGATATACTGTTCGAGTTTTGATTTAGAGATCCGGTCTGAACTGACATAAAGTAGTCCAAGCATTCGTCTCCACACAATTCCTGAACATCCACTCTTCCTGAGATGGGATCACGACTCCATTCTGGTCCCAAGGAAGAAGGTGTTGGTCGTTTCCTATTCGGATTGAAGCTAATTCCATCTTTCTTTTCTCGGTGGGAGCTGAAACTGATACACCAAATGCAATGCCTATAATTTTTTCCTGGTTCGACTTCCAAGAGACGTTGATCATTGTCGGATAACTTTTGCGACTTCCCATTATTATTATCCACCAACGAATTTGGCTGAGATGCCGAAAAAGGAAACTCACTTGGCTCAGATATGTGAACTTCGGTTTTTTTGTCTTGGGGTCTTTCTTTGGGAGGGGAAAGTTGATTGTGTAGAGATAGTTGAGGGCATCCCATGGGGTAATTATGGTGATCGTAGTTCCATTCGCTTTCACAACCATTGGTTGTGGAAGATTGGGATTGTTGGTAACTCGATCGTTTCTGATGTGCATTAAAGAACAGGTATCAACATCATGTCATACATAAAAGGAAGCCAAACCTTTGAGACTTACTTGTATGGCAGAAGAAATTCCCTGTAAACTTTCTTTGCAGTTCTGCTCTTCTGCGCCATTCCTTCGATAAACATCCAGATCTATGAAAAATACTTTAGAAAGTTCCTTTTTCTTATTTTTCGTAATAAAGCTAAAATTACCTTTTCTAGCGTCCATTCCTCCTTTAGGTGAAGATAAAATGTCAATTTCTTCCTTCGTGGAAGATAAAACATTAAGATCGAGGTTATCGAACGAAGAGTTAATAATGATGTTATTCATTTTGATGTTTAATATTATAAATATCAGTAAATCAGTAAAAAAAAATTCTGAATATAATGAGTAATGAGTAAGAAGGGAGTAACTGCGCAATTTTTATGTACAAATTGTTTGTGCTGCATCAATTCTACTCCCCACGTGACACCGTTTTCGCTGTTTATATTTATCTGAGGGACGTTTTTTTTGCTTCCCAAAAAAATTATTTTTCACTTCTTCTTAAATGTCACGGGGGTAGAATTTTACATATAAATTTGGGAGCATCCTTATCCTAAGGTGGGGTGTATACCCTTATCCTAAACCTGGGTGTACAACGAATTTGATTGGATGAAACTAGCTTGTATAATATTTAACTGCGCAAAAAACAAAAATTCATTTTTATTTAAAAATGACAATTATTACATTGAACAATAATTAAAAGCAAAAAATTATTGATTTACTTTATTTTAACCAAATATGTCGTAGAGCATACTAGAAATTCAGGCGACGCCTAATAATTTATTCATTTTATTAATTATACATATATACCAAAGTCTGCGCTAAATCTCTAGCTTCTAATTTTTCATCAAAATCTTGAATTATTTAATCTAATTATTACTTCAGGAACTAGTATTTCATGCAAATAATCAACTGGCTTCAAAGGCTTACTTCAAATGTGAGAATATTTGTTTCTATAAACAATTTAATTAAGGTTGTAGCAATAACTGTTTCACCTTTAGAGCCATAATATCCAGGCTTTAAGATTATATATTAGTATATTAGTTGTTGTAATTATTAAAAATTACCAAATAAAAATTAAAAACCTACTCTAAGTTCTTCACTTGTTCGTACCTCCGGTATTGTTACTTTACTTAAAGCTAAATTCTGAAACCAACTTTCATGTTGATTGTTTATAATTTTCTGCAAATCATATTTTATTTGCAATACGGCTTGGAATAGCTTCAAAATTAACATTTGACAGATAGCCAGCCCTTATGCCCAATGGTACCATATGAGTTTCAGTATAATGCATAAAACAAAATTCTGATTGATCAGTTTTTGTTATTTTATATAAAAAAAAAATATAAATAAAATATCGTTAGAAAATAAGATATTATGAACAAAAATAATAAGTAAATAATATATACTTTTGCTTCGTAATATTGTTAAATAACTAATCAACTTCTTTGGAAGCAGATTAGGTAGTTTTTGATTACAATAAATACAGTACATCTTAATCTGTTGACTAAATACAATATAATATTTATTTCAATTAAAAATTTTAAAAAAAATAAAATTTGCCAAATTAAATTTATACCTCGCACTCTTGAATCGGTATCTATTTCCATATTCAATAATTCTGATGCAGAAATTTGTGGCAAATGTTGAAACACTTCACGTATAGGATTAGGTGCATTAAAACCATCTTTTGAAGTAGTTTCTTGATAATTTGCTATATTTTCTTTCTCTTGTATCAATGAATTACTACTATCAGGAGGCAGGAGCTGAAACTTCCGAATTGTTTGCCAATTTTTTTCTTTTTGTTAATATAATAATAATAATAATAATGAGCATGATAATGCTAATATAATAATAATAATAATAATAATAATAAGCATGTCATTATCAATAAATTGTAATTACCTTTTCTTCTTACATTATTGTTTTTATCAGGTTTTTTGGGATTATTAATTATAATATGAAAAGGTTAACACCAAAGTACCTTGGTAACATGCCAAGGAAGAGAAATTGACTATTGGGAAAAAATTACCTTGATAATCAATATGTAAACCTACTATATCAATCTCTTTCATGGAGACATTATCATAAAATTATATTTTGGCTCGTTAATCAATACTTTTTTTCCATGTGTATAATTATCATTATTATCATTCCAATTATTTTCTATCTTCCCTTAAAATCAACTTTACTTACTTATTTATTCTTTTTCGATGCTGGGTGGTGAATATTTATAGGTATTTTGTTTTTTTTTTATTATAATCCTTAAAATCTTTAAATTGAAGTTGAGACAAATATAGTTGAGCGCATACTCCTTCTGTTTTCCAATTGCGAATGTAACCTGCATCAATAGTAGATGAAGGTTTTGAAGAATGAGAAGGTGGTTCATATGTATTTGAGATAAAAAACATTCCTTCATTTTCCTCCATTTATTATTTAAGTAAAAATTTAATGTTTTGTGAAATTGCCTTTGATTTTGGATCCGTCAAAGATATATATTTCGGGCTGAGTAAGATGTCAAAAAGGAAACGAAACCTCAATGAACAAGATTTTCGGGATAGCCTAACGACTGATCAATAAAATTACGCTTGCTCATGGTGTAGTATGTACAGTAATGATAATCCATTAATGCATTTCAGTTATCCGAATTATATGAATAATGTAAATTATATGAGTTACAAAATGTTTGTGTTGTATTTTAGATCTATTTTACTTATCATAATCTAAAGAAAATCGGTTACGGTACATTTCGCCGAAGGAATGTTTCACCGAAGGGATGTTTCGCCGAAAGGACATTTCACCGAAAGTGCATTTTACCGAATTCATTTCACCGATTGTCATTTCGCCGAAAATGGTAGCGATTAACATTTTATGAAATATCATCGAATAAAAAAATAATTTTTAGAGATCTTTTTTTTTCCAGGATATTATCACTTTAACATTCAATAACTGATATTAATTTCTAAGCAATAAATAAATAACTTTAGAATCCTGAAAACATTTATTCACGAAAAACCAAGTGAAAAAAGATTAATGTAGTATTATAAACAGCGAGATATATTTAATAAAAATCATCTAATTTAAAAAATTTTCTATAAAAAAATTCTTTATATACTATTTAGTATAAAACAATAAAATAACCAAATGGAATAAATAATTTTTTGGCGGAATGTTCATTTGGCAAAATATCCATTCGGCGAAATGTCCCTTAAGTGAAATGGCTTCGGCGAAATGGGTTTCGGTGAAATGGACTTCGGCGAAAAGTCCAGATACCAAGAAAATCTACCCATTCACCAACAAATCAACAATTGAAACGGATTTACTATCACCTAATGCTTTACCAATGCATAGCCAAGGATCTCTTCAAAAATTTCTTTCCAAATTTTGCCTGCTAACGCTCTACCAAAAAGATAACTATAATATCCTGCACCATACCCAAACAAATGTCCAAATTGTACTTGCTGTGCTGTACCTGGTACTGAAGGAAACAATTCAACAGTATCTTGTAAATTATATAATATAGCTGTTGTATCGAATGACTTAGAATCGGTTGCAAGTTTTGAATGATATAATTGATCAAGTAATGCCATAAATATTTGTGATTGTGTTTCCATTGCTGAAACTGTAATCTTGCTTTAACGTGAAATTTAATAAGGTCTAATGTACTGTTTGTATTGTTTCACGTGTCTCATAATGTCTTGCGAAAAGCGAAAGAACATTTGGCGAATAGACGAAGTGCTTCATCAAAATTGATGGAAGCTCCAAAAAATCAGTTAGGCACCTCGTTCCTTAAATGAAAAATAACATTTCGAATTTGATCATTAATATTAGTACATTGAGATAATATTTATAATATAAAATTTCTTATCAGAAATATTGTGTAAATTTGTTCAAAAAGAAGTACAATTAATTTCAATGAACAACATACAATTAAACTTACAATGCATTGCATGACCCATTCATGTCAACTTCAACCCAATTTAATAAACTTGGATATTGTTTTCCTTTTGGTTTCATAAATTCACGAGTAAGGACAATAACAGATAATTGATACCCTCCTGCTCTTCCGTTAACTTTCACTCCATGGTCAGAATTTGATAATTCTCCCACTTCTGTTATATCAACGCCAGAGAGAGATAATAAAAGGAAGTAATCTGTATCGGCTACAACTATCTGTTCAAATGCTATGATTAAATTATGTAGATATTTTATGGTCTTGAAATTCAAAATTGCTTGTCAAAATTATTTTTTCAATAAAATTATTATTAAAAATATGAAATATCCACCAGCAAATCAGCAAAGAACAGATACATGTTTTATCTTTTTTTATTTACAAAAGTAACGAATATAGTATTGAAATACAATAACAATCAATAATAAAACAAAAACACCGTATTTAATTACAAATTCACTTAATGCAGCATCACTATATTGATCTATGAAATCAGGATTTTCTTTAATCTTTGTTCCGCCAGTAAGTTTTAATACAACTATACCATGTTTAGGTACTTCACGTGAATAGCTATTATACATAGATAATAATGAAAATAAATAAATAAATAAATGGATACTTTTTTTTCTTTAAAATAAGATAAAAGATCATAAATTACCTGTCATTATAAGCTCCTTTGTCTTCATGTTCCCATAAATCTCTAATTGAAAGTTCACCTTGTACGTTTAGATGTGCAGTAAAATTTAAATTAATGGTAATAGATGTTTCAGCCTTATTAAATAATACTAAATAAAAATTATTTCATTAATAACTAAATTATAGGTTTATCTTTTTTTTTTTTTATAAAAACCGATTAAACTTACAAGCTACATAACCATCAGATAATTCGCCTGTCCAAACATCCATACGTTTTGTACTTTGAGCAATATTTACAGATTTTCCCAACGGATCTTGCTAAAAGAATGTATATAATTTATTAATTAATTCATCTTACATCTCTATAAAATCTAAAATTCACAATCTAATAATACTTACATTAATAGCAATAATTTCAGTATTATTCACAATTTCCAAAGTATTAGTAGGCGGATATCTAATCTAAAACAAGCAAAAAAAAGCTTTATTATTATCTCCATCATTTGTCTTTAAATAGACAAAATCATAACTTACATCAAAACCAAGTAAAAGAGGAGCTTTAAGAGCAGCCCATAAAGAGAAATGACTTTTTTGTTCATCAATAGTTAAATTACCATTACCAACTTGTAACATATCAGGATCATTCCAACCACCTGGACCCGCATATTGTGTAATTTTACGTTGTTGCTGTAATATATCTAGAATTGATTCCCATCCTAATTCAATGTCTCCTGTTGTTCTCCAACTTATATAATTACATAAATTTAGATATGTGAAAGAATCAATGAAAAAGAGAGATTAATGAGATACCTGTTTCCAACTTCATTCGCCCAAAGGTACGGCTGGCTTACCCTAAAAATATAATATTGTGTTAATTAAAAAGAAAAGTTTAATATATAATCGCATTTACGATAAAAAATCTCATACCCCCATTCACAAATGCTATAAAAAATAGGTCTTTTGGTGGCTGATTAAGAAAAAATGGCGTTAAATATTAATACAAATATTAATTGCAACGAACTAACAGATACAATTTATACCATTGAGCATATCGCGCATAATCTAAATTAAAAAAGAGAATAATGATATACAAATTAACATTAAAGGATTTATTCTGGGCCAAAAAATTTAAATTTCACTCACCTCATATCGTTGTCGCTCAGGTATACTTTCATTATAACAATTATCATATTTTAAATAATCTATTCCCCATGATGCATATGTTATTGCATCAACATCTTCAAATCCTATTAAAAAAAATAAATAAATAAAACCGTTTGGAACGTTCGGAACAATTTGTATTTAGAATATGTAGAAGTTTAAAATTACCGAGACTTCCGATTCGTCCAGCACATGTGCGATACCCTGCATCACTATAAATTCCAAATAAAAGTCCTTTTGAATGCGCATAATCAGCCAATGCTATAAAATCAAATACACGTTAGGTTAAGAATTACATAATTCGAGAAGATAAAATTTGGTTTACCTTTAATTCCACCTGGAAATCTTATAGAGAAAAAAGCCATGAGCATTGGATAATTAATATTGTAAATTATCACTTAATTAAACTTACGTGATGTTGCTAGCATGAATGTATCCTTTTTCATCCCTTTCACCCATCCAACAATCATCTAAAAAAAGGTTACGTAATAAATATAATAAATTTAAAAAAATTTAAAAAAATTTAAATATAATGTTTTTTACCAATATTCAAATAGTTGTAACCAATATCACGTAATCCATAATCAACAAGAGCATCAGCAGTTTGTTTAATTAGATTCTCATTAATAGTACAATTAAACTGAAATCAATTGAGAAATAATTAAATTATTTTATTTCGACATTCATTCCGCAGTAAACAATTACCCTATTCCAACTATTCCATCCCATCGGAGGAGTTCTACCAAGTCCATTATCCAATCCATTTATTCCATTAATAATAATACAAATTAAGCCAAATAATGTCATAAACATTGAGAGAGAAACTTTTAGACTCATCATATCAAGACCTTAAATTCAAGGTTTTTTGTTTTATCGTAAATTTCATGAGTTAGTATTTATTTTTTAAGACAAGTATGAAGAAACAACCTATTTATTTACTTGTGTGTAATACAATAATTTTAACTACTACCTTAATTAGGCTTGGTATTCTTTTTTTGATTAAAAAAACGTGGTTCAAAGAAGTCTAGACCTTATATATATTTATCAACCCCATAGCAAAAATTTGTGTTCCTAATCCCTGGCCCTATCCCTAATTCTGATACTCTATTAAGTAACCTTTTAATAAAAATATCAATTTTGATATTTTAAAGGATAGATAATACTGTATCGTAATTTTGGGATTAGTTAAATCTATAGGAAAAAATATTGTAATTTAGATAATTTGTTAGTAATGGATAATATGATATACAGAATTCAACGGAAATATAGTTTCTTTTATGACCATCATTAGGATTCTATTATACAAAAACATTTTTATTTAACGATTATACTATGATGAAAAAAAAAACGTTGAAAAATCAAAAATTTTAATGATAAGTTCCCAAATACTTAAAATGAATTATAAAGTTGATAAAGTTGACAAATAACCTCTCATATTGTACCTTCCATTAGTAAACAATTTCCCTATTATCCTTTCTCCTTCTCATGCTCTATCTACCTTTCTACCATTAATTTATCGCCTTTTCAACTTCATAGCCAGTATTTGTCTATGTCACTTTAACCTTTTTATACAATTATCAAACATTTGCGACATTCCATAGTAACCTACAGTAGACAATATAACCTCGTATACACTGGTTATACATATCACTTTTGTACAGTAGCTGATTTGTTGAAATCGAGTTCATAAAAAAGATGATAAGCGGCAGTAAGTGACCTTCGAATTTTGATAATTAATAGTAATTGACAATAAATAATTTAAAATCTATTTAAAATAAACAAATCTTGTCATTTAAAAATGAGTCACTGTCATGGATAACTGAAAAAAAATCCAAGAAAGGAGTACATATTTTTAATTCCACAATTACAAAAAAAATATAAAAACCCTCTTCCAAAATTAATCGTAAGTCCAAGACTCTTATAATGGGGATCAAAATTTTAGATTCCTAGAAAAAGCGATAAAGATGAGAGATTTTGTCCATATTTCATAACGAACATCTTAACATAATCATTCCACCAACTGATAATATTCTGCTAGTATCCAGTCGGAAGTTACTGGATTAATGCTAGGACGTAAAATCCATTCCTTTCCGAGATACTGTTCCTTCAGAAAAAGCCTTGAACAAAAAGCCTTTAAATGAATAGACAACCGGTGGAATTTACAAATTAAATGTGATATACGTTTGCCGATGGGCAAAACATACTGCAAGTTGGATATGAAGCATTTCATGCTATAATAGATTTTTACCGTTTAACCAAGGACGACTGTCTTCAGAAATATGATAAACTCATTAAAAGCGTGTGAATATAGATAAATGTCATAATTGACAATTATCCATGTATATTTTTAACTGACGCTGATAATCCTACAATTGCGATCTTCTTCTTTTTCCACTTTAACTACACAATCTGTGCACTCTATGCGGTTATTAGATTAGAATCTTTTAGTTTAGAAAACCCTCAACTGCATGATACAGTATTTTGCGATGGTGGAACATTATACTATTTTGATTTGGTGCGGGCCTGTGCTATCCCTCCTTTCACTATACGAGAAACTTCATAACACATCTATTATTGTACTGTACAACTTCTTGCGGCAGTAACTTTATTACCATACCCGTCGTATCAACTGTCAACAGGTCCCTCTTTGGTAGTTAGAAACAAATGATGTTCTTGCATTTGTCTATAGAAGAGCAAAGGTTTATTATACAAAAATGTATTGATACACTCTCAAGTCCCAATGTATCGCTCGACAACTAGCCGATAAATCGGTAAGGAGATTTCCTATCCAACTCAATCAGGTGGAAGTAAAAACACAAATTGCAAAAAATTACGGTGGTACACCTTTCGAACATGATGGTCATCAGACAAACATAATTTATAACTGGGCACACTACTTTTTCTCCGCGTTCAACCATTGCGGATCAATTCTTGTAATCATTAATTTCCAACATTTTTTTACACCTCTTGCCGATAATCTATATAGGGATCATGTTGCTTATTTAAATTTTTACATTTCGTGCCAAGGGTTGTTAAATTTCTTTATCAACTCCTTCCAATCTAATTCATATTTATTATCTCTGACAAATTCTTTTCTTTAATTTCGATTAAACCTTCTATATGCTATTACAATTTTCTCATGAGAAAATTCGTCTTTCTCAATATGTAAAGAAGAGATCAATTTCCAATAAGTATTTAATTAATATACATATGGGAGTTCTATTACGCAATTATGTGACAGTGTAGTATATTCTCCTGCTTTCTTCTATTTAGATCGATAATTTTTTGTTTGATGCGTATCTTTTAGTTAATTTTCTTAGTTGCTATTAACACGTCTACTTTTAAGAAATCTACTACCGATTTGTCTTCTTTTTTTGCTCTTTACCTTCAATTTCTTTTTCCTAAAGAAAGAATTAAAATTATAAAAAATAAAAAATCACGTTGGGTACAATATTGCGACATAAAAGTAATAAGAAATATACCTTGGAAACGTTTCTCATTTACTGTATTGATAATTCTAAGGTAAATTCTGATAAGTATTACTTCCAAATCTTCTCGAGTAAGCATGTTCTATTAATCCAGAACATTGGTTCTTCGGACCAATAAACATCCCAGCTTTAAAATGTTACGTTGCAAAAGAAAAATTTACTTCTGCATCACCTGTAACATTTAACCAGTATTGAAGGTTATTTTTCTTTCCATATTGCACTTAGGTTTTAGATGGTTAAATCATAATTTTTAGTACCGTTTATATAGTAAAATGAACGTCATAGGTGTATATCACGATATCACGCGAGCATTATCAGTTATTTAAGATTAACAGTTAAGGATCGTCAGATCTATTGAATTAGCTTTCTAGCTTTCTAATTTATTTATTTGAAATGGATATTAATACAAAAGAAGAAATTTTTGACCATATTTCAAAAAATTTATCATCGATACAATTTAAAACATTAAGAGAAAATGAAGTTGAAGCTACTGATGATGAAAAATTAACTATAATGAAACAAACATTAGAAAATGATCCTGCTTTGTTCTTAACGAAATGGGGTAAATTTTTACCTAAAAATGAATTGGAAAAATTCGAATGTTTAAGAGGTATATGAATAATAAAAAAAATAGATACTTTTTTTAAAAAAAATATCTTGTAACGATTTTGATTGATTTTAGGTGATTATGAAATAAATTGGCATTTAAATAAATTGCTATCTACACAAAACAAAAACACTATTTCTTCATCGATAGCAAGTGAACCTCCAATAATATCAAAACAACTTTTACCAAGTTCAAGACATAATAAACAAATTCTTAATAGAAGATATAAATATCTTACAACTATGCTTGATAATACATCATATTTTGGTGATGAAGCTATTGAAATGAGAGAACCAAGTTTATATGAAGATTATGTTGGTCAATATATTCCTGAAGAAGAAAGATACAAAGAATTTGATGATGATATAGATTTAATTGATAGAGTTTATTACGATATAGATCAAAGTTATATCCATGATAGGTTACAAGAAGAGAAAAGAATTCTAGAAGAGCAAGAAGAAGAGGAGGAGGAGGAGGAGGAGGATGAAGAGAATGAAATTGAGAAAAAAGTAAACGGAGATGGTATGGCTGATAATGAAGATGTACCACAGATATCTGAGGAAGAAAAACAACAACTACGAGCTGATCTTGTGGATATCATGAGAAATAAATTCATGTCTGGTGATGATGTGAGTGTGAAATTAACACCGTAATTTAGAAGAAATTTATCGAAAAATTGATTAAAAGTATTAATTTTTACTTTACAGCCTGACTTTGATTATGATGCGGTCGATTTTAACGAGGAATTTGATGACGTTAACGTACAGGAACAGGAGATACAAGGTACATACATAATTTGAGTAGTTCTTATCTTTAAAAAGTATTATTCATTAATATTGTCTTTTTAATCATATTAAATAGAAATATATTTTGATAATGGTGAGCAGTGTTTTAATTAATATTTGTATCAATTTGTTTTTTTTTAATGCTCGATATTAACTGTTTGTTAATATAGAGGAACCGAACGAAATTTCAGAGGTTAAAAATGGAACGGGCGAATATGATTACTAGTTAATTTTCCATCTTTTGTACAGTATTTAAGGAATAATAAAATAATTTATTAATGTGCATATTCATGGATCATATAAAATTAATATATTAATAATCTTTTATATTTTTTATTAATAGAAACTATTTATTGAACAAGAAAAAAATTAAACAAATAAAAAATTATCAAAATAATCGTCATTTAAACACGTCCTTCGATAGTTGATAAGATTATCATTTATTATGGGCTCTGTATATATAAAGCTTTAACTAAAAAATTTTGCAAGGTTGGTTGGTAATGTTTCCAAGGAAGCATTTAGTTTTGTTTTATATCGAAAAAAGAGTAAGCGGAGAGATTCTATACATTAAGTTGCATATAATGTATATCAAAACCGAAAAAATAATAAGAATTGTAACATTGGATTTTGATCACTTCGACCAATCAGTTAACAATAATTAAAAATTAGTAACATTATTAATGTCTTCGTTGGCATTGACGCTAAACTATGGATGCGATGATAAACTCAAGACAAAGTGACGAAGGATTGCCTGTATCACGAAATGTCGGACAGCAATTTCATTTCATCGTCTCGTCGCCTACAGCAATATTACAGAAAGTAAGCTCGATATATATCGCTCTATTTACAAATGAGAAGCTTACACGTGTAAATGTATTGCCATTCGTCTTTCAAGAGGAGGCCGTTCTGAAGAACTATGCTTCCAAGCTTTTAATCTTATATTGATATTGAACACAAGGATGGTTTAATATAGAGCCAGATGTTGTTAAATAGTTTTCACAGGTTTTTTGATATGGTAGATTTTCTTTTTAAAGTATCTATTCTTTAGAACATTATTGAAGCAAAATACTGTGAATTATGTTATATCTGCCTTAACATGTTTTTTTTCTTGATTAAAAAAATCATATTTTCGAAGTTCAAGTCTGAAGATGAATACCTTTCCCTGCTTAATTTGTTTGGTATCAGTATAAATTCTTTAATTTGAAATTTTTAATTGGTTTTGACTATTTTATGCACGTTTTTTTTAAAACATAATCAGTAAAATGAATTGATATAGTGATAAAATAAAGTCTGTTATATTAATGTCAAAAAGCAATTCTAAATACTCCAGAAGCTGAAGCATTGGGAGACTAAATTTCCACTTGTATGCATGGTTTTTAATTCCCGCTTTAAATTTCTCTGCAAAATAATCCATAATCCAAATAAATGATTCTATGTTCAATAATGGACACTCGACAAACTGGAATGAGACTCTCGAAGTTTCTTTTTGTTCAAGGACATCCTGTGGAGCGGTCTCTGAAAGGAATGGTTGGACAAAGGTGGATGAAGCGGAAGTAATCATATATTCCGAAATAACATGGATCATATTAGAGAAGAGTTCTTTATCCCATGAATCAATGAGTTGAAATTCATCAATATGAAGATATAGGAAAAATAGGTGTTTAGCAAAGAGATCTAGGGATTTGCGAATTTAGCTGATAACAACATTAACATTAAAATCATTGAAATTACTAGAGCTGTCCCTAAAAGGTTTCAAGTGCGACGCGGAATTCTTGAAACTTCATGTCATATTCTTCCAACAATTACTGATGCATCTAATTCATAGTCGTATGAAGTGAGTTTGTAGCCATTTCCGAAGTCAATATGTAGGTATGCAAAATGTACGTCAGTTCTTCTTTTGTCGTGAGGAATATTATATTCTTTGTAAATATTCCAGATATACTGAAGCATGTCTTCTGCCCAATCGAGTTTTACCTATTTACAAGATAATGAGTAACTGATACAAATTGTTTACTAGGAAAAGCACAAAGAAACAATACCTATCCCCGGAGTTCCTCCACTGGCGAGACATCGGTAGTTCGATTTTCCACTTCGACTCGTAATATTACTGTATATTGTCTCCTTTACGTTACACATTGCCTTTTCGAAGTTACGTTGTTGCAATGGCGTATCAGATAAGCTAGGAAACCGCTTTAATGCATTCTTCTTAATAACCTCAATAACTCCCTTAAATGAAATTTGGGTATTATACTTCGGAGATTCTAATCAAAAAAAAAATCATGGCAGAAAAATGAGATGTAAATGATATAATCTATTACTTGTTCGAGAGGTAAACCATTGGGTGACACTTACCAATGGTGGCGGGTAGTTCCGCAATGATGTGGATGTGCTCACTAGGAGGTTGTTCTTTGAAACTTGTCCAATAGTTTTGAGGTCGCTGACCAATTTCTCACCTCCGAATTTTTCTTTGATGTCGATTCCCTCATTTATCTCGTGTTTTTTACTTTCAGGAATATTAACTTTCCATAAATTCAATTTGTGTGCGGGATCAACCAATCCTGCCTGATCCTTGATGACTCCCTTGAGATGTCCAATGGTCTTTGTTGTATCGAAATCAACAGGAAATGCGTTCTTTTCGCCTAAAACGATACAGTCTAACATAATGTCCATAATGTCGGTAGATCTAGTAAATCTGAAACCCGAAAATTGAGAGCTAAAAGCAAGGTCCAAAAAGGTAATTTTTCAGTATAACACTTTTTGGATACAACGTTAAACCTAAGTCGATTTCAGTTTGTACCCGGGATGGCGAAAGTACTCGAAAAAGCGAAGAATAGCTTGACATTTGATTATATGTCATATGTATATATTTTCATAAATAGTTGCTGAATATGCTTCAAGGATCAAATTACATTTATGAACTGAAAAATTTATCAGCTGCACCGCCTGCACGTCACAATGTCATAATGAGGGTGCCGATCAAAATAATTCAGCTCAGTTATTAAAATATGATGTGCATGATCTGCATGATCAGAACGGCCATTTTCATCCAATCATTATTAATCCAAACATTGATAAATATTATAAATATTATCTGTTATTTTATTTTTTTTTTTTCTCAACGTGAACAAAGTAAAGCAACAATTACAAAGAAGCTATATACAATAGAGTCGAAAGTAATCGAAAATAAAAACTGTTAATAAAACAACCCTAAGACGATGACACTTTGGTGGAAAAGGAAAGGGAAAACTTCAAAAGACTCGAACGCACCAAAGAAAAAGAAAAAAATGAGAAAAAAGAAACAAAATAAAATTAAAGAAAACTAACATTACGAATAGGAAAAATACTATTATAATTAAAAAAAGATAATAAATCTAAACATTGATAACCATTATAACCATACACCTTCCAAAAAGGTTATCATATCGCTTTCGTAATATAGGAGATTTTTGTTGAAATCGAGTTCATAAAAAGATTCTGTCATGAGTAAATGAAAAACATCCAAGAATTCATCCTTAATTTACTTTTACAAAAACAATAGAAACAACCTCCTTCTAGATCTTTACGTCCAATCAAAGACGAGTGCCTTCAGAGCATTACAGCATCTTTCTGTATCACTCTGTATTAAGATGCTTTTAAAGTAGTACATGAGAAATTTCAAATAAACATTTATTTCTGGACCGGATTATGGTTAATCGGTTTTGGAATTTGAAGTCGGGTTAATTTCACTTTCACTTCGAAGACGTGGTCGTTGTGGCGTGGTTAATCTGTTTTGAGAATTTGAAGTCGGTTTAATTTCACTTCGAATACGTCACGGATAATCTGTATTTTAGGAGCGGCCTTTTTGTAGCGGGATACTGAATTGAATTTGAAGGTAAATTTCGGAAGAGGTTTTTTAAACTATTGTAGAAGCGTTATTAATTCTTTTGATTTGTTTTCAGGATAGACTTTCTTGAAATGGATTTCAACTTGGAAGGTAAAATTTTGAGAGGGTCCTTATTTTTAAAATTTATTTTATAGAAACGTTACCAACGTTTCTTCTATTATTTTAATTTTAGGAACAAGCCTTCTTTGGATGGGATTTTGACTTAGAAATGGAAGGTAGATTTAAAAAGGGTCTCTTTTAAAATTATTTATAAAATGTTACCAACATTTGTTCTTTTGTTTTTATTTTAGATTTCTAATCGGAACAAAGTCTATCTGCACATCAATTTGGATTCGGCATGGCGGTCAAATATTTTAAGTAACATCATGATGAACTGTGCTTTAACATTGGATATCATATTTCATTATTCTACAATTGCTACCTGTCGAGAAATTCATTTTCCGGATTCCGAATTTTATCTGGATTGGTAGATTTTTAAACCTGATCCGACAAATTACGAATCAGGTTGATGAAAATGGATCAGATTGTGGATAACAAAATCTCATCCGGATCCGTCTTCCAATTATATCAAAACAACTTTTACCAAGTTCAAGACATAATAAACAAATTCTTAATAGAAGATATAAATATCTTACAACTATGCTTGATAATACTTCGCGATATTTAGTTGAGATGGAAGAACCAAGTTTATATGAAGATTATGTTAGTCAATATATCCTGAAGAAGAAAGATACAAACAATTTTAGATTTAATTGATAGTTTATCATAACTACTACGGGCGGATCTTGTGGATATCACGAGAAATAAATTTATATCTGGTGATGATGTAAGACTTACCTCGGATGAAAAGAATCGAATCGTCGTAATCTTGAAGAATATAAACCGATAACAGTTGGTAAAAATAAGAATAATAGAGATGAAATATACAAAGATTTGATGTATGTAAATTAATTCCGTGATTTAGAAGGAATTTATCGAAATATTGATTTAAAGTATTAATTATTTTATTGATTATGATGCGGTCGATTTTAACGAGGAATATGATGATGATAATGTACAGTACAAGAACGATAGATCATGATATACGTGGTTTTATATATAAAAAGTATTATTCATTAATATTGTCTTTTTAATAATATTAAATAGAAAAATATTTTGATAACGGGGAGTAATGGTTTAATTAATATTTGCATCAAATTGTTTTTCTAATGCTCGATATTAACTGTTTGGTAATATAGAAGAACCGAATGAAATTTCAGAGGTTAAAAATGGAACGAGCGAATATGAATCTTAGTTAATTCTCCATCTTTCGTACAGTATTTAAGGAATCTTTTATATTTTTTATTAACACTATTGAACAAGAAAAGATAAAACAAAATAAAATAGATTATCAAAATAATCACGTCCTTCGTTAGATGATAAGATCATTTATTATGGAATCATAAAACTCTGTATATGTAAATAGTAAATAAAATTTTTAACTAAAAATTTTGCAAGGCTGAGTAATACTTCTAATAAAGTATTTATTTTGTTTAAATCAATTAATGAAAAAAGAGTAAGAGAAGTTTTATACATTACGTTTCATATACCGTACTGTATATCAGAATCGAAAAATAATAATGATTGCTGCAACATTTGGCCTTTGATCAATTCGATACCAAATCCTAAATATAATTCTATAATTAGCAATATTTAATAATTAAAATGAGTACCATTTGCATCTACTGTTAATGTCTATGCTGACATTGACGCTAAATAAACTATGGAAGGTGAATATTTTGATGACAAATCTCAAGAACTCTACTTCCAAAGTGATGAAGAATTGTCCGTATCACGAAATGTTGGACAGCAATACCAAAGATATTCATTTTCTAATCACCTCAGCCATATCACAGAAAGGTAAGTTTAATTCGTTTGGTATCAATATTAATTCTTCTCAGACAATTATAATACAACATAATCTGTTCACAAAAAGATCTTTCTGCCCAATAATAACTATCTTTGAAACACTCAATTATAAGAAATATGTAGGATATTCAAAAATAGATCTTTAGGTTAATTCAAAGATGAATTGTTCTTTATAATATTAGATTATGGGGGGTTTTTTGTTGTTATTTTATTTTTAATTTTATTTAGTATTTCATTGCAAGTTTACATCTAAATTAATTTTTGGATGCTCAAAAATCAAAAAAAAAAAAAATTTCAGCTGATCTGATATTCAATTTCACATCTAAATTTTTGTGACATCTAGCCAATTTGACTCGATCCCTATAATCTGAAATTTATTGAAGATTATAGAATACTTATATTTGTGAGACTACTTATACTAATATATTCGATTAATCTATGAATGATAATTTTATCAACAGTTGAACGGCTAGTCTAAATATTTTAATGAAAACATAATCAAATCGCTAACATTGATATACCATCAAATCTCCTTATCCACCATTTATGTCATCATATAGGAATCGCTCTTAGCTTCAACATTATTTATACCTTTCCTGTGTTATTCTTTGTGTTTACCTGGATGCGAAGGAACTTGGATACACCATCATCGTCTTTATCTTGTAATTGTTTGATCTTGTTTTTTGTACCAATCAAACCTTCCTGAATAATATGAATAGAGATCACTTCTGCAAAATATACATTTAGATCCCAGAGCAAGACCACAAAATCAAAAGATATTTTTTCTCTTCATAACAGATCGGAAAAATTGCTTTGTGTATACGCTCCCATTGTAAAATTCCTCAAGCAAGTTGTGCATTTGCCAAATTCAATTTTGTCTTCTATAAATAAAATCAGAATGGATAAACTATTTGGTGTCAATAATCACAAATCAGAATGACATTCACAATTGCATTATTCATTTTTCAATTCAGCAACAAGATTTTACCTTCTTGTGCACTTTCTTCTTGATTGTTACTCTGTAAATTTTTTGGCAACTCTTTGAATTTTAAAATTTTTAACTGATTATTTGCTGTTATGATTGTTAATATGTAAATGATTCTTTTTAAAGATTCATTAGCCTTTTTAAGAATATTTACCATAAAAATGCATAGAAAAGACACTTGCGTCTTGGGGATGCTTTCTCGCCAAATCCTTTCAAGCACGTACATATTTTCTAAAGGTCCTTACAGCAACCGTCCCAAGTAGATATTGAATCTCGTGGTGGCCATATTCACTCATTTCTAGATGTCCGATCTCAATACACGATTTTTTCAAACGTTCTAGAAAAATAACCATCCTCTTTTTGTTCAATAGACTTACATTTCACCATTCACAGCAAGATTTGATAGATGATATGGCAACTTCTCCCCTAAAAATAGCTCATTTCAAATCAAATAACAATGTAACAACAACTGCTGATTCGTAAGCAAGTGGCCTTCCAATCCTGTAAGAAGTTCTATGAAATAAGGATGAATTATATACGCACCATAGATCCTCAAATTTTGTTACACGATAGATTGCTGTAAAAATAAATTGATTTTTAGACAATGGGTGGATTTGAAAAGAAGTCAAATAAAAAAACAAGTACCTACAATCGTAACTGAAAAAAATAATGTCGAGGTGCTGATATTAGACTCAGTTGATTTACGTCTTCTGAATCGTCATTTAGTTTCATAGTTTCCGTTCTAAAACCGCAAGAAACTTCCTAGAATTGC
Source organism: Rhizophagus sp. LPA8_4_AMF (assembly GCA_021464525.1). NCBI lineage: Eukaryota > Fungi > Glomeromycota > Glomeromycetes > Glomerales > Glomeraceae > Rhizophagus > Rhizophagus sp. LPA8_4_AMF. The sequence continues at coordinate 24,172 of JADRCO010000903.1, forward strand.
ACAGTTTTGACAGGAATCTGAGAAAATGAATAAATCACAGCGATATGAAAATAATGAATACAAAAGTGTACATTTTTCAGCAATCTTGCAACAAACCCGGAGGATTGATAATGTTGCGTCATTTTGTAGAATTTTTGTATTTCGGGTTTTGCGACTTTAGTCTGCAACAGACAATACCCCATACTTCTGGTCAAACAACGGTTTGAAACAATTAATGTATTGCGGACATTAAGAACAATATCCACGAATACTGGTTTCAATCATAGCGTTCATAGCGTTTCTTCAAGAGATTAAACAAATGATCATCTGAAATTTGATTTTTTATCATTATATTGATATCACGTGATATAAGGTGGCACGTTAATATAAAAACGCTCTAATTATTGTCCGAGCGTAGCGAGGACTTTATATTGTAGAGCACTTATAACGAATTAATGATTTTGGATTAACCCATGAAATTTTCCTTCCGTCCATCCGCTGACGTCACCTCACTAATTACCCCTGTTTTTTCCTTTTTTGATATGCTTTACTTGTTTCACTAGCGATTTTGTAACACTACTTATTTTATTTGGTATTCCGTATTTTTTAATCAAATTTTTTTTTTTTAATAAAAAAGGATACCAAGTAAATGAGCGCGACGGACTTTAACGGTTTCCGTTTTCCTAGTTATT
>JADRCO010000904.1:0-24829 GCA_021464525.1 Rhizophagus sp. LPA8_4_AMF
TTTTCTTTACGTCTTCCTTTAGGTATGTGGGTTGTTGTGTGTAGGTTTGTGTGTGGGTTTGTGTGTTGGGTGGCGTGTATGTTTGTATATTTCCTTGCTTTTTCCCCTTCCCTCTCTCATTTTCCCTTTCCCTTTCGTTTCCCTTTTTCCCTTTCCCTTTCCCTTTCGTTTTTCCCTTTTCCCTCTCGTTTTCCCTCCCGTTTTCCCCTTCCCTTTCCCTTTCGTTTTTCCCTTTCCCGTTCCCTTTCGTTTTTCCCTTTTCCCTCTCGTTTTCCTCTTCCCTTTCATTTTTCACTTTTCCTTTAGCTTTCCCCCCCTGATCAATGTTGCTGCACCTCAACGTGGTGATCAGGTGACAACAAGTTTCTAAAAGACTTGGCTAAGTCAGCAACAAATGGTAATTTCATATTACATGAGTCATAAACCGATTTGTTCACATTATTAATTTATTAAATCGATTTAATTTTTATCATTCAAATTTAAACAATGATTTTCTAAAGGTCCTTTAAATCATATCCTTTTTTTGTAATACTGATAATTTTCTATTTTTCGTAATCAATTTTTTTTTGTTTAATGTTATAATAAAAAAAAGACCCTGAGTAAATAAACGTGGCGGTCTTTAATGGTTACCATTTTCCTAGGTTTTATACCCTATAAACAATTATTCACCGCTTAGTTTGAATAAAGAGCCAAAATTGCATTGGGAAGCATTTATACATTACAACATAATATGATAATATTTTACTTGATGTTAGTTCTGGAATATTATGGCATAAAAGAGGAATGAAAGGAGAAAAAAGTTATGAAATAACTAATACATTTTAGTTCCAAATCAAATTATTAAATCAACCTTTTATCTCAAGAATACACTATGCATATTTTCCGTCGACTAATTATGAGCCTGATAATATTATTAAGCTAGTTAAATGTTCATATAATTCAATTAAATTTCAAGTAACCAAATCGTTTTATAACGAATCAAATAAGAAGATATTGATTTAGACTTAGATATTTGTGTTCTATGTTCAGATTATATAAAATTTAAAGTTTGATAATAAAAGTGAGGGAGGATATTCTTTAGATTTAATTGGCTATGTTTTAATTAAAGATAATTTTAATGAAAGTTTATCAACTGAAATCAATAAAGTAGTTTAACTTCGCTCCAGATGAGACCTTATGACCTAAAAAAATTCTTGACTATAATCAAAGAGCAATTATTTACCCGCTTTTCTAGCAATTTGCTTGCAGTATCATGATTTTGTGTATTAACTTTTTTTTTGAAATAAAGTAGTGCCACATTATTTGTTTCGTCATTATCACTTCTGACAAAATAAGATTGATAAATAAGGAAAATTATTATTTTTTTTTTTCTAATAAAAAATAATATTTAAATATATAAAATGAAAGAAGACTATTAATTTTATTAAATTATTTTAATAAAAACACGCTTTTTCTCTACTTTTCTGCCCACTCAAATCTCTGCTGTTATATATATATTGTATAATAATATAAAATATTGTGAATTCCTCACGCAAGATGCATATCCTGCAGCGAACATATTGATCATCAGTGAATCATAATGCGGCCAAAAATCCAATTCTTGCCAGCATTATCGATCTTTAAAATCTCATGTCATGTGATTTGGATGTTAATTCAGGCCAAATTTATAGTATTGGCCCAGATTCTTTAATACATTCAACTGAACTTCTCGATTATTTGAACTAAAACCAATAATTCTGAAGGTTTTTCAACAATCATCCATAAATGCAATGCTTGTTATTAAGAAAAAATGAAATTCTAATAATTTATTTACCAAATAGACTCATCGATAGATGTAACATTTATCATTTTTTTAAGATCAATTGGAGTTTCCGAGATCGATTATCAAACAAACAAATAGCAAAAATACAGATGGGATTCTTGATTTGCTAAATGCTATATAAATCTCCAATCCCTTTTAAAAATTCCATTACCTTTCCGTTTCATTTTTTTTATTTTTATTATAAAATATTGAAAAAATCTTCATTAATTTTCAAATAATATTACAGATAAACAAAATGGCTACTCCACCTAAACCAGTCGCAACAATTATGCAACGTCAGTTACTTACTAAAGGGAGATTTTTTCATAGTACACCAAACGATAAAAATTTTTTCTTAATAACTTACAAAGTTATTCAAGAAAATTCTATTTTTTTTAATGATAATGATCCTGATAATAATCTAATTTACGACCATGAATTTATTTATCCATATCATGAAACAAATTATTATGTCAGGTGTAAATTATTACCTCATTCAATAATCGAGGATTTATTGAATAATGAGGAATTTGATATAGATACACGAAACAACGAGCCGACATTATCACCACCAAAAATTAAGCCTTGAAGAAAGTTTGTTTGTAAAGCTTTATTTACGTGCTTCAAAAGGAATGGATAAATTATAATTTAAATAATACTATACATTACGAGAAAACTATGTGCATTATCTCACTATTCAAATTTATAATGACAATTCTGCTCTTGGAATTTTAAGTACAAAATATTTATTCCCAATTATACCATACTTCCTTCATATTCTCACCTATATCTCACTTTTCCCTTTCTCAATCTTTAATTATATACTTATCGCTTTTTTATAATATTTCTGGATTTAAAAGCTTTTTAAAGAATTTTCTTACTTATATTGATGTTTCTTGTTAATATAATTATAATGTACAATATATGAAATTTTTAAACGTTTACGGTTAACAGCTAGAGGTTGGATCCGTTGTTTGAACGGATATTAATAATTTTGAAGTTCGTTCAGATTTATAGATATTGACCCGCAGATTTAAATGTTTAGCAAATTGCCATTAAGCCAATGATCATCTATAATGACAAAGTTTTAAAAATTTATTTTCGTAATGTTGTAATTAATTTAGAATTTAATATCCGACGGAATATCCAAAGTGTAATTTTTGTATAGCGAATCTATTGCTATATATAAAATCGAAATAAATTTTATGACTAAAACATCAATTCCGCAAAGAATATTATTTATTTCAAAATTTTATTTTTGTTTCAAACACTTTTTTGTAACTTTAAAATTAGTTAACGTGCATTGAAGATGATCAAATAGTTATCGATTCTAGTAATGAATTCTATGTTATGGAATTCAGTATACAATGATGTGTGTCTCGAATCTTGGCGATAATTGGACATACAGTACGTCAGCATTAATTCCCTATCCAAATTATCCAAAACACTTTAAACTATAATATTGATATTTTTCTATAACAATTAGGACATACTTTTCCGTGATCATGACATTCATATAACTAGAAATCGGCCACGGTGAATGATTTTTGGCAATAAGGAAAGTAAGGAAAATTAATTTAGCGTAGAATTATTTTTATGTATATATTTATAAAAAAATTTTATTTCTTCCTGAAGGTATTAGTTCAGAGACAAAGGTTATTTGCACTCTTCTTACACAAACATTTATAAATTCTAATGCTTTAATTAAAATAAAATACTAATCGTATAGTGTAATATTTTTCACATTATTAGGCTAGCAGATTTTAACAGACCAATCTGATCCAGTCAGTTCCAGTCCAGCAAATCCTGAATTCTCCGAGGGCATACGTTCCAATTGCAGAGTTGTGCTGCAATTTTACCGACAGAGGCCTCAGATATCAAATAACATTATTTTGAAGGGAATGATTAGTAGAAAATGTTGAAGAGTGTAGGATAATTTTTGGAACAGGAGATCCTGTGGTCTTCGTACGTAATTTTACTGTATTAGGATGATGACTTTTATTATGCCGTGAAGAAATGTAAGACCTTTCATTCGCGTGCGTTTAACAATCGATTACTTTCATTTCTTTACTATTAAGCATTTTCATGTTACGTTTATTAAGAACGCTTAAGCAAGCGTGATCGTGAAACTAAACAAGAGATACAATATAAAAATTTGTCTATATTTTTATTTTTATTTTTATTTTAGATGAAAATACTCTCATAACAGTATCATATTCTAGGAAAATTGTTAAAATGCACGGACGAGACGAATCATGTGACAGCTTCCCAAATAATAAACTATACCGTACGTACAAAAACGCAAAATTAATACTACTTATTAAAAATATTGGCCGTTATGATCATACTAAAATTTGGCTTGGGACGTCCTAGGACCAACCAATCAGTTCCAAATTAATATGTTTTGAGCATGGTTTTTGTCTCAGATTTTAACTAAGCCAATTTGAACATAGGATATTTAATCCTTAATTTGATAAAGGTGTTTCATGAATATGAGTTTGATTTGATCTACAATGCAACCTAACGCCTAACAGTTTCGGGCATCAAATATGCATAAACACATGTGATCTTTCGGAACGTCATAGTTTTTATTAATCAGATAAAGCATGTATCAAAGGGCATAACATCGCATAAATGACTATTAGGCTTAAATTTTAAATAAAGAATATAAGACGGAACAGTTTATCCGCAATTAATTTTTAATTAATTCATTTAACATTAATTTATTTGTATATTTACTCATGTGACATAAAATAAATAAATAATTGTATATTTTTATTTCTATAAAATAACCGTAGAACTGCAGGTCGCAGTACCGCGGGTGATTTTCATTTTGCTTGGCATTTTGTTATCATGTGTTTTCAAAAGCCTTTCATTTTAAGTATTTTAAAAACGTTTTTTTTTCTCCCTTTTTTCCATTCATTGGAGTTTAATAATGTTGGACAATTTTCTCATTCTTTTTTAACTTTAAAAATTTATTACAAAGAATAATACTAATAAGCAATAATAATTTTTTTAATTTTTTACAAAAAAAAAAAAATATTATTTTTATTGGTTTCTTTAATTTTAACTAATAAGTCAAAATTCAAAATTTTCTAAAAAATTCTAGACTGTTGATTATTATTAAAATTTTATGTAAGCTCCGAAATTATTCATTCATTTATTTATTTATTAAATATTTAATATTACCTAATATATTATCATGACATAAAATGTATATGTAATACAACAAATGTCAATCAAAAATCCAAAAAAAAGTTCATTGTTAAATAATGCCCACCTATTAAAAAATGAAATTACAAATATAGTAACTTAACAAAGAGAGAGAACAATGAGTGTGAAAATAATGATATTGTTTTGAAGTTGACCAGTTAATCGTAAAATATCCAAATAATAAGCCCAAAGTATAACTGGTCATATGCAATATGTAAGCTATGAAAGTTAAAATTAAATTATTATTTAAATAAATAATAAATACTAGATAAAAAAAAATATGTTTAAATTTTCTATTTTTAGAACCACCAGTATCAATTACGTACATCATTCATAATGAAGTAAATTTTAGATACTAGATTGATAATCAATTGTGTAACGGAAAAATGTTGCAATCGAATTTCTAATTTAGAAATATTAACAAAGAAAATCGTAACACTAAATTATTTTGCATAAAGAGATATAATCGACAAATTTTTTTTTAAAAAATTTTAAACCATTCGTTTAAAATTTTTTAAAAAAAAATTTAAAACATAAAAATAAAGATTTTTTGCGTAAAATGAAATCACTATATGATGAATTGAGAATTAACATATTTAAATACGTAATTACACCATGGGCGCTTATAGTTGCAAATAGGGAATGGTACGCCATCTCTCAAGATCCTCACGCTCGAGCAGAATGGTTAATTAATAAATTTGGTAAGGCCCACGCCTTATTTCATGCAGTTCGGCTCGGAAATTTTATGACGGATAATGTTGTACAAGCTTTACTAGCGAGAGATGCCATAATATCTAGATATTTTGTACAACGTTTATTAATGCATTTTGGAACTATCGATGAAAAACTTATCAAGCAAAAAATCGAATATAATGTACATAATGTAAATAATCGTTCCCCTTGGAAGAAATCTTGGGCGAGTAATTTAACTATACCAGTTTTTACTAATTTAATTACTAAATGTTATGAAATTTTAAATGATAATGAACTTGCAGCGAAAGGAAATGACATGGAGTTATTCCATTTTTTATCAGCTGGTCCACTTACTATATATCATGCTCCTCAAAGGCTTTTTCAAAATCTTGTTGATATTAAAGATTTAATTTTAAATAGAAAATTTGTACCTTTTCCACCTCGTAATAAACCTATTTATGAAGATACAATAGAATATATTCAATTAATTCAAGACAGAGCTCAAGAAGATTATCCACCAAAAGATGGTTACGAAAATAGCCGTCAACTTAACGTTATTGCTAGGGCAATATTAATTTATCCTGATTTAGTTATTATGTGGAAAGAAATTGGGTATTACGAAATTTGTAGTGACTTGAATGAACTCGTGATGCAAGGAGCTTTATTAATTTTATTCCCTCCTACTCCTCCAATTAATTGGATATGTCCTAACGTAGATACTGTTGTTAAACGTTTAAAACAACTTATTGATCTCGGATTTCAATTAAATGATATCGTAATGGAAGATTCGTTACACATATTTGAACATAGATTAGATAGATTTGGTGACATTTTAGTGGATTCATTTCATAGAATTCATAGAAGACCAATATCATCTATTGCAAGTTCTTGTATCATTCAAGCAATAAAACCTGAAAGAAATCATAGAAAAACAGATTTATTAGAATTTTTAATAGGTAAAATCGATGAACAACCTGAAAAAGCTCTTAATGACGCATTAGAACATTATAATGTTGGATTTAATTATGATATTAATTCAATAAAAACAGTAAAAATGAGATCATCATCAGTTCATTCAAATGTTTATTATTGGGTACTTAAAAAATATGGATCAAATTCTGAAATTACACAAAAATGTTTTGAAGATATTCTAGAATCAAGAATTTGGATAGATTTAAAATTACAAGAAACTCCTGGAATAGAAATACCAGATCATCTTACTAAATGTGCATTTAATAGCATTTGTTCTATTTACCTCGAATTTTGTAATGAAAGAATTCCATTTAAAGCAAATCATTTATCATATTTAAAATTGGCTGAAAATGAAGAAATTATTAAACCATTTTTTGAATTAAGCTTGCCAATTTTGTTTGAACTAGAATTAAGTTGCAAATTACCATATGATATAAATTATGAATATAACAGACCAGATATTAATAATAATAATCAAAATAATAATAAGAGAAAGTATAACGATATGGACGAACAAATAGATAGGAATGAATGGATTAAATTATTAGAATTATATAATAATCAAATTCTTGTAAATAGTAAAGATATTACTGAACCTTTTAAAAATAATTTTAAAATATTTTGGGAAAGAATTAAATCATCACGAATTTTGGAAATTAATAATGATGAAATTAGTTCAAAAAGATCTAAACAGTAAATAGTTAACATGGCTTATTTTTTCGTAACAAACATGAGTTCAGAATTAAATTATCTTAAGGCATTTTTAGATCTTAGCTCTTACCAAAATGTTTATGTAATATAAAATAAAAAATTTCCAACTTAAATCACAGCCGCTTAGCAACTATTTGCTCGGCACAGCATTTATTTATTGATGTAAAGTGTGTAATAATAAAAAATACAATTGTTAAATGCAATGAATATATAAAGAATATAAAAGCCTTCATAAGCTCGTATTTGCTGCGTCTAACATTTTTTTTTTTTTTTTGATCATATTAAAACAAGTGATGCGTTTTATTTATCCGCACGCTTGTATGGCAAGGATGGTTAGCGGTCTTTCAGTCCTGAACGGTCCTGCCCCCGGTCTTTGGGAAAGTTGTAAGGAATGCACCCTTGAATTTTGGGGCACAGCAGGTATGACTAAAGGGCAAATAATTGTCAAATATTGGCCTTTATACTTCTTTTTTTACTTCCTTTTTTAAGACCAGCAGAAGCGAAATTGGCAAAAGACCGAAAAAGCAACAAATACTGGTTTTGGTAAAATAAAAACACGCCTAGTTCTGAATTGGGTGATTAGATTGAGACCAAAACTTGCCACTTTTCGGTCTTTAACCAGTTCTGTTGTGCACAAAAAATTGGGAATACAGCCTTATTACTTTCCAAAAATTTTCTAAAGACCGTCAGGACCGATCAAAGACCGCAGGACCGACTAACCATCTCTAATTGTATGGATGTACCTTACTCAATTAGGTATTGGTCTCATTGGACATCGAATGTATTTCCCATCACAAAAGAATTGTATCCAATAATATCACTTATTGATAGATAGTACGCCAATTTGTAAGCTTCAGAAAAGAGAAAGCGATTGCTGCTAAACACGCGCACTATCAAATACTTTCTATCGGGTTAATTTTTCGTCATATAAATGTGGATATTTACTATCCCATAAAAAATTTATTTATTCCATGTTATTTCCGTAAATATCATGTTCACGGAATTTATAAACTCAAAACATGGAAATTTCATGGAGTTTTACAGATGAACTTTGGTGATATATATATATATTAAGCCAATCAAAACAGTTTGTTTTTTTCTTTCGATTGTAAATGGTATTTTTTTTTAGGTAATAATTGATTTTTATCGTGTAATTATCAATGAGTGAGCTCCTAGCTTTTGTTACGTAATTTGTAATAAATATAAAAAAAATTTCAAATTATAATATTATTGGTCAAAGCATTTAAGCATTTCCAATGAATTGTTTGTCGCACATTCTAAATGATATGCTTTCATTGTTTAATTGCTTTTTATGTACTATCATAAGAATATTTGATGTCATAATTACTTCCTATTATGACCCTATTTACATTCAAACGTATAACAAAAAAGTATTAGTGTAGTTTTTCCGATTTTTTACTGCCTTGATTTTGTAAATGACTAAAAAAGAATAATAATAAGTAAAGCTATTGTGCGCTATTTCATTTAATTTTAGCTTGCATTTATCTATTAAATTTTTTAGATATATTTATAAGACCAAATTAAATAAATAAATAAATCTACAGTAAAAATAGTCATATGAAAGCTTGAAAGCTGAAAAGTATATCTTTGTGAAACGCCAGCTATAAAGATGATTATTGAAAATACAAGAATTTAACTAAATTGGTCTGTATATTTTTTAGTTAATATAAGATTAAAGTACAGTATATACAGCACAGATTTCTCCGAAAAATATGAATGAATAAAAATTCTAAAATAAAATTTAAACGAACTCGCAGTACAATCACAATAAATTGTTTATTTATTATACATTGAATAATTAACATTTTTTTTATTATAATTAATTTGAAATGAATTAAATTCGACTAAAAACATTTATTCATATGTATGATTTTCATACTGTATATTATCGTATTTATGGTAATTATCAGATGATATAATTGAATTACTTTCATATAATAAGTATAATTTTTTAAAATTTGGTAGCATTTTAATAACAATATTCTTATTCCCCTTTATTTTTGTATAAAATAAAAGTAAATAAATAGTTAAATCTATTTCAAAGTCCATAAACAATCGCATAATAACAGATATGAAACGCCAAGTTTTAAATTGATCAATAATGTTTTGGTAATCCAATTTAACATAATTTTTTCCTTCCTCTTATCGTCGTTTCGTGACTATTCAGTATCAATTTAAATATTCTTAAATTTTTAAAAATAAATGCGATTATAGTGTAGTTAGCCAAAATATTCAGCCGCATTCCTGATTTCCGATCATCCGGACCCGGCTCAGACGTAGATCCGATGTGGAATTCCATGATATTTCGGCTATTGAACCGGGTCCGGATGATCGGCAATCAGGAATGCGGCTGGAATATTTCGGCTTACACCATAATAGAAATGAGCCCCTCTTATCAAGATTAAAAATATTATTAAAACTGGTACTACTTAAATATTGATGAAAAAGTGTTGAAGTAAACATATTAAATGCTTTTAAAAATAGTTTGATTGAACAAATGGTCAATATTAATTACAATTAATAATCGATATATTTCGTCATATTTTTTTAATTTTAGATAGTATTGGTTATTATAAAGAAATAAAAACAAATGAATTATCTTTAATTATTATGAGCGATTCGGTCACATATTTCATTGTAACGTTACCAAAAATCACAAGAACAAACTCAAATAATCAATGAAAGAATAATTAAAATCATAAACAATGACGCAATAATTATAATGAATACAATAATGACAATAATAATTTATTCATAACTTAAATAATCAAAGCTTCTCGAAGGCCATAAAAATAAATACTCCATAATTATGCAGTCCTTATATGACGAACAGAGAATTGAAATATTTTAATATGTTGACACACCTATTTCACTTATTCTAACAGATCGCGCGCAAGATTCTTATGCCCTTGCAGAATGGTTATAAGTATGGTAGATCTCACGCATTATTTCACGCGGTGAGACTTAGGAGCGACTTCATAACTTTTGACCTTGTTCGATTTTTACTTGTAAAAGGTGCAGTAATTTCTAGATATTTCATACAACGTTTATTAATGAGTCTCGTTTAAATATGATGCCAATTCAATTAAACTATCAAAAATGAGATCATTATCAGTTCATTCAAGCTTTTATGATTGGGTGCTTAAAGAATATGGTCCGAACTCTAGAATTACGCAACAATGTTTTGATGATATTTTAGAATCAAGAATTTGGATAGATTTAAAATTACAAGAAAATCCTGAAAGAGATATTCCAGAACATTTTACTTCACAAACTTTTAATTCCATTTGCACTATTTATCTAAAATATTGTAACGATAGAATCCCGTTTAAAGCAAATTATTTTCCGTATTTAAGATTGGTCAACAATAAAGAAATCATCGAGCGGGTTTCGAAAATTTTATCTGATTTAGAATTAAATATAAATCACCAGTTAAACATTTGAATTTAAACCTAAATTACGAATATAGCAGTAATGATCAAATAATGACTAACTAGATGATTGGACAAATGAACAACTATACTATTGTTTAGTAGATCATTTTAAACTATCATTATTATTAACCAAGATATTTTAATTTTATTATACGTTAAAAGCAACTTCAAAGGAAAAAAGTGAATAAACTATGAACTCGATATTAAAATAATAAAATATTATTTTTATTAGATTTAAGCACTTTATACAAATTATTAAATAAAAATTTTTCAACTTCACCACTAGCGTTGGTTTGCTCGGCGCAGATCATTTATTATTATAAAAATTGTGAAAAATTTAAAAAATAGTTGTTTAAAGTCTTAAAATACAAAATTCAAAGAAATTATACATATAAATTAAGGAGAAATTAAATAATAAAACCTTAGTAAGCTCGTGTTTGTTGCGTCTAACGCTTTTTTTTCACCAGATATTATCGTACTAAAAACAAGTGTTGTATCAATTGTCAAATTAGACATTTACCCTTTGATTGGATATCGGATTAATTTTGATTACCAAAGAAATGGCGACCAATAATATATCACTTAGAATGGTATCAGGATATTTCGTCGAAAGACATTTTGTCGAAAATTAATCTCTGGCCCGAGTTATTCATAATGCTATATATATAATGTTGGCCCTATTTTTCGGCGAAACGTCCTTTCGGCGAAATGGCTTTCAGCGAAATGTCCCGATACCTTCTGGTTAAACAGTATCTAAATTTGAAAGTTTTAGAAGTGATAGTGATTTTTTTTTTTTTTTTTGGAGAAAGTAATCGCTGCTTAAACACCCTCAAATATTTATTACCATTTTCGGTCGGGTTAATTTTTTGCCGTATAATGGGAATATTATTATACTAATCGATAAAATGTTATATGAAAATGACATTGATTAATTCATTCTATTAGCGGATTTTGGCACTGAAGAACAACTTTTCATAAAAAGGATCACTAAAATTGCTAAAAACAATTAACAAACATCGCTGACAAACGAATCAGTGATTTTTTTCAACAACGGAACCATCGCTACAACCATCCCCCTGTAAACTTTACTAGTATTTATTTGTTTACTTTCGATAACAAATAATACTTTTTTTTGATAATAAATTATTTTTATGAATAATTTTTTACAATATATGAACTCCTATTTTTGTCATAATTTGTAAAGCGATTAAAAATTTATTTGATAAAATTTTCAATATTATAACGATGGGTATCACAAAATCTTTGTAACATAAAATTTTTAATTTGATCATTCAAAGCCATTCAGTCATTCTCAATGAAATGTTTGTCACACATCCAACTAGTGAATGTAAATTGTAAACTCATTGTTTAATTACTCTTTATGGATTTCTATAGCAAATGTTGTCGTCATTTTGACTTGCATATTTACATTCAAACATAGAATAAAAAGAAATAGTCCAATTTTAACTTATTGAATAAGCCTACATATATATTAAAGAAAATTATAGCAGAATGGGCACGATTTTATTATTTTTAGCTTTTATTTACACATTAGATTATTTATATGAGCAAATTGAGTAAATAAATTTACGACAATAAACTCATTTAATATAAGATCTAATATCTTTGTGAAACATTAAAAAAAAGATTGAACTCTGATTGCACAATAAATTTGTATTTACAAGAATTTAACTAAATTATTGGTCATTATATTTCGTGGTTTATGTAAAGTAAATGCATTTTTTTTTTTTTTTTTGAGAAAATGAATGAATGAATAATTTTTAAAGCGAAAAATTTTAAATGAACTCGCAGTACAATTACAATAAATCGTTAGTATGTTATATTTAAATTTGATTATAAGCACTGGCTTATTTCTATATAAAATAATTAAATTACTTTTATAAAATGAAACAGTTTCTAAAATTTGGGTTTTTTACTATGAATATGCTTATTTACTTTCTTTTTGTCTTAAACAAAAAAAAAAGTAAATAAAATGATTAAACTTACATAAAGTCCGAATAAAACTTACTCATTTTGATTTGTAAAAAAGTTTAACCTAATTTAACATTATAGTTTGATAACAATGTTATAAAAAAACTGGTTTTTTCTTCCTCCTTTCGCCTTCTCGTGCTTATTTAGAAATAGAATTTTAAGAAGAAATGTGCTTCTACTAAGTATCATCAGAATTAGGGGTTAAAATATTATTAAAATTACTGCCAAATGTTGATGAGAGTATATATTATACATTGAGCACAATATAATAAATGTCTGATTATTAATTAGTACTCATTGAAACATTTCGATATAGTTTGTTTTAAAAATTGGTTATTTTTTTTAAAAAAATAAGAAGATACAAATCGACAATATAAAACAAATCAATTATTATCTTTAATATGCAAAGATCTAATCAAAATAAACGATTCTGTCATCCATTTTATTGTAATTACCAAAAATCACAAGACCAAGTTCAATGAATGTGATGAAAGACATAAAAAAGACACCGGAACACACATTATTATTGATTACTAAGATTTGCAAATGGCCATTTAAGTTCATTTAATTTTAAATTGTCAACTCGGGAAATTTAATAAACAATGGCAAAATAATGATTAGCATAAATAATGATGATCCCGATTCACAAAAATATTTATAATAAGAACATTTTCATGAAAAAAAATATTCCCATAAAAAAAAAATACTCCACAAAAAAGACCAAAAATGCAGTTCTTACTTCATGAAATAAGAAGTGAAATATTTAAATTTATAGATACACCTATTTCACTTATTCTTACAGATCGCAACTGGTATGCTGTCTCGCAAGTTCCTCATGTTCGTGGGGAATGGTTAATATATAAATATGGTCGATCCCACGCTTTGTTTCATGCTGTTAGACTTGGAAATGATTTTTTAACACTTGATGTGGTTCAGGCCTTGCTAGCAAGAAATGCCTTAATTTCTAGATATTTTATACAACGTTTATTAATGCATTTTGGGTCTTATGATGAAAAACTTATAGAACTTAAGATCCAACATAATGTAAATCAAATTGATTTTAACAGAATACGTGCTTTTCAAAAGAAACTTCAGTCTCCTTGGGCTAGTAATTTGCCTTTACCAATTTTTAATAAATTAATTACTGAAGGATATAATACCTTAAGTAATCATGATCTCGTGATCAAGGGAAACGACATGGAATTATTTCATTTTCTATCAGCTGGACCTCTTGTCATTAATGATGCTCCTCAAAAACTTCTTCAAAATCTTAACCATATTGAAGATTTGATTTTAAACAAAAAGTTTGTACCTTTTCCACCTCGTCCTAAACCTATTTTCGAAGATACCATAGAATATATTCAACTAATGCAAGCGAGAGCTCATGAAGAATATCCTCCAAAGGATGGTTACGAAAATAGTCGTCAACTTAATGTCGTGGCTAGAGCGATATTGATACATCCTGATTTAGTAAATTTATGGAAGAAAATTGGCTATCACGAAGTTTGCAGTGATGTCAATGAACTCGTGATGCAAGGCGCTCTTTTAACTTTATTTCCTCCTACTCCACCCACTAATTGGGTGATTCCCGACGTTAATTCCATTGTAACCCGTTTAAGACAACTCCTTGATCTTGGATTTCAATTAACAGGAATTGTTATGGAAGAGGCGTTTCATATATACGAACATAGATTAATTGAAATTGGTGATCTTTTAATGGATTCATTTCAAAAAATTCGTGAAGAATCAAAATCAATAATTGCTAGTTCCTGCCTTATTCAAGCAATAAGACCTGAAAGATATCATAGAAAATTTGATTTATTGGAATTTTTAATTAAATATATTGATGATCAACCTGAAAAAGCTTGGGAAAAAGCATTAAAACATTATAATGTTGGATTTAAATATGATAATGATTCAATAAAATCAGTAGAAATGAGATCATTATCGATCCATTCAAATATTTATTATTGGATACTTAAAAAATATGGTCCAAATTCTAAGTTTACACAACAATGTTTTGAAGATATATTAGAATCAAGAATTTGGGTAGATTTAAAATTACAAGAAAATTCTGAATTAAAAGTTCCAGAACGTCTTTCTTTACAAGCTTTTAATTCCATTTGTTCTATTTATCTAGAATTTTGTAACGAAAAAATTCTATTTAATAGAAATTATTTACCATATTTAAAATTAGTTGTAAATGAAGAAATTATTAAACCATTTTTTGAAATAAGCTTGCCGATTTTATTTGTTCTAAAATTGCAATGCAATTTACCATATGATATAATTTATGAGTGTAACAGGCCCAAAGTTAGTAATAATAATAATAAGAGAAAGCTTAACGAAATGATGGCTTATCATTCAGATCAGAATGAATTGGATAAATTGCTTGATGAATTAAAAAATAATTATAATGGTACTGGAACTTATAAAGATCAACTTGGAGCATTTATGGATAGGCTTAATAGTTCTGATTCTGACCAATCTGAATTCTCTGAATTCAATGTATCAAAAAAGCTTAATCATGGGTATTAATTATATTTAATATTATTATATTATTAATCTCTTTACAATTCAAAAATAAGAATTACAATAGTTTTTAATCTAATTATTTTAATTATTTTCAGTTCATCGTCCTTCACAGACGATTAATGAGAAAAGGTTATCATCCTTTCCATCAAACTAATTTGTTTTTTAATTAATATTAGTCTAATAAATAATACTTGTTATATATGTGATATATATAAACTGATTTTGTCATTTAATTATAAATAGTAAATATCACTGAGTATATAACTTTCCCTATTAAGACTTTAGAAAAAAATAATATTTCATAATTTTTTTTTTATTTTTTCCGGTTTCCTCTTTATTAAGTCGTAAACACGTTGTATGATCATATGCGTGAATTTAATTTATCTGAATTATAAAACGTAATTACGTTGTAAATATTTTTTATGTATCAGGTGAAATTGCAAATCAATTAATAAAATTTCTTTTGATCATACTTTACGTTATAACAAAAAAAAACCTATTACGACAACCCATCTCGACATTATTTTTTAGCCATCTTTTTCATTCTTTTTGGTTATTTTTTTTTAAAAAAAACTTGGGGTAACTTTTTTTTTTTTTATATTCTGTAGTATGTTATTATGTATATAATTTTAAATGTGAACAACTAAAGAAAGCTTATATTTGCTTTTTTGTTACTTAAATTTTTATTCTTTTACTATTTCTTCTTGTAGAGAGTTGTTTGAACGAATTTTAATTAGGTGGCTTAGCAATAACATGTGATCTACACCAATGAACCGATATGTGTAGATAAAAAAATTCATGATCTTAACGTTAATTTCGTAATTAAGTAAGCTTATAATCAGAATCATTATATAAAAAAATCAGATTTTCCTGAATTATTAAAAATATTTGTCATTCACTCATTCAGTATACTATGAAAAAACCTTTCTTTAGTTATTAATCGGTGTTGCATAATTGTTGCGACTGGTTTAACAAAGTAATCATCTTGCTATTCTAGTAACAAGTGAAGATTTTTTTTTTTTGCAATTTAAATTAACGAATAAGATTATAATATAATAAAATTATTGTAGTTAAAATCCAGGGTTTATATAAATGAACGTTCTCACCTAAGTGCTGTAGCACTTAATACAATATTATAACATTTATTTTATTTTAATTTCAAGTTTTTTTTTTTAAAAAAAAAATAAAATTTAGCAATTGTCTTCATCTTGCTTAATATTCTCTTTTTGCCAGGCAGTGTAACATATAAATATACTCTTTTTTTCATTTACTAAACTTGAAGAAGAATTGTGCAGCAATTTGCGGTAAAACAAAAATATTCAGTAAAAATAGATTTTTGAAAATAAATTCCGAGTTCGTATTTTTATAAGAAAATTAATTAGAAAAAGAAAATAACCAATAAAATAAAAAGTTGCTAAAATTAACATATGACCCATGATTACTCCTTGAATTATTTATTAACTAAAAATTAAATCTGACCACTTATGACCTAAAAACCAATAAAATTAAAAATATTCATTTTAAGGTCATAGTGGACCATATACCTAAGTATAATTAATATTAGACCGCCGTACTATGACATCTAATTTTATTTTAAACACAGAAAAATTTTTTCACTAAAAATAATTATAAAACTGCGCCACAGTCGCACAAGAACTCATTTAGGTTAAAATGTTGAAAATGTATGTTGTCTCTACTCATGAAATAAGAAGCGAATATTCAAATTTATACATAACCTATTTCACTTATTCTTACAGATTGCAAATGATATGCCATCTCGCAAGATCCTCATGTCCGTGCAGAATGGTTAATATATAGATATGGTCGATCCCACACGCTGTTAGAGGAAATTATTTTTTAACTCTTGATATTGTTTAAGCTTTTCTCGCAAGAAATGCGCTAATTTCTAGTTATTTAATACAAATTCTATTAATGCATTGTGGGACTTATGATAAAAAATTTATAGAACCATAATGTAAATCAAATTGATTTTGATAGGATTCGTATCTTTCTTCGTTCTCCTTGGGCTATAGATTGTAGATCTTTTGATGGAAATATGGTATACAATATATAATATTGGTTAATGAAATGGTTAGTTACTACATGCGTGACCAGTGTTTTAATACTGTGAATTAAAGATTTTTTTTTTGATAAATTAAAGAAATGAAAAAGTGAAAATTTAAATTTTAAAATGAATTATATAAATACTGATAAAAAAAATATAAATAAAAAATATAAAACCTATTTGATGATTTATTATTATTAATATCTAAGAATGTTCTATTCCTAATTATGTCTACTTTGTAAGCGTCGTTAGAAAAATGAATTTTTTCAACCGATATTTAGATTTTGTTGTATTTCAATTATTAGCTTTAAAATTACTAGTAAAAGTCTTAATTTTGATAAAAAATTCTCGAAATTTTATGCAAAAACCTTATATAAATATTAATAAATTTTCTTTAAAATACAAAATTTATAAATGCTTTATACGGCGTTTCAAGTCCTCTCTATATGCTGGCGGCGTGCTAAAAAATTTTATATATAAAACCTTTAAAATAATATACCCAAATTTAATAATTTTTTTTTATGACTTTGTTTACTGTTTCTGGTTATCGGAAATCTAGGAGAATCTTTACCGTTAAGTAGCTTAATAAGTACTTAGGTTTGAGAAAAGAGGAAAACCTGCTTTCCCTCTTAAGACTTCATGAATTTTTTTATTTTGCTGGTTAACAATAAAATGATGCTAAAGTAAGAATAATATGTCCATTTGTTTCCTCTTTATTAAATCGTAACTTGTTATATGATGTAGATAAAAGATTCATGATCGTAATTAAGTTTATAATCAGAATCATTAAATTAAAAAAAAAAACAGAATTTTCCTGAATAATTATAAAAATTTTGTCATTCGATGTACTATGAAAAAACCTTCCCTTAATAATTAATCGGGTAATTCGGGTTACTGGATTAACATTAACCGGTGAAGTAAACATCTTACCCTTTTAGTACTAACAAGTGAATTTTTTTTTTTTGCAATTTAAATGAACGGAAAAATTATGATAAAATCGGAGTTTATATAAATGAACGCTCTCATCTAAGTGCTATAGCACTTAATATACTTTGCTGAAATGCTAACAAAATA
Source organism: Rhizophagus sp. LPA8_4_AMF (assembly GCA_021464525.1). NCBI lineage: Eukaryota > Fungi > Glomeromycota > Glomeromycetes > Glomerales > Glomeraceae > Rhizophagus > Rhizophagus sp. LPA8_4_AMF. The sequence continues at coordinate 18,512 of JADRCO010000904.1, forward strand.
GTAAAGTGATAGTATAACTTTTAACTATAATTTCGTTGCGTTCTGGTAAAACATTAGTCTACACGCAGTTACTGCGCATTGTCGAAACCTTGAAATCATGTGACTAATCCGTACTTCAATGTATTATTAAAGTAGTGCATCACATCTACCCTGAATAATATATTGAGTAAAATATTTTGAAGTTTATCAAAAAATATCATTATTAACACAAATCTTCAGTCGTAATTAAAGAAAAATACATTTATTCTAACTAAAAAAATCATACAAACCGAATTTATTCAAATAAAATATATATATATATTTATTTCAATTATATCACAGTGTTGACCTTAATCCAAATATAAAGGTGAATGAACGAAAAAAAAAATAAGAAGAAAAAAAATTAGTAAAAAAGTAATTAGGAAAAAAACATATTAAAAATAAAAATCAGAAAAAAGGCGCTTACCATAGCACTGCAGTATTAAAGATGGTCAATGGTCTTTTTTTAGACTTACCCAGTCCTGACGGTTTTTAAAAGTTTTTTGAAAAGAAATAAAGCTACATACCCAAATTTTTATTATGTTACAGAATTAGTTAAAGACCAAAATGTGGTAAAATTTGGTTTTAATTCAATCAGCCAATTTAAAATCAAATAAGTTTTTATAGGTTTTTATGATAAAAGTCTTAAGACTGCAGTCTTTAAGCTAATTTGCTCTCTGCTGGTCTTAGAAAAAGTAAGATAAAGGCCAAATTTTGCTACTTTTTGGTCTTTAGCCAATTCTATTATGTTACAAAAAATTGAGTGTGTAGCCTTGTTACTTTTCTGAAAAATTTTCAAAGACTGAAAAAGACCAAAAGACCATTTGCCATCTTTATGCAGTATCGATCCGATCACTTGATCCAAATCAAAAGGAGATAGAACGAAAAGAAATTAGCAAAAAAATAATTAAAAAAATTGTTAAAAATAAGAATCGAGCGAAGAGCTTACCATAACACCACAGTATCACTGATCTACTGTACATTCAAGTCTAAATAGCAAAAATAAAATATTAATGTACTTATATAAAATTAAATAAAAAAATATATATATATATATGTATAAATATAACATAGATTATTATAAAGGAATTAAAAAAAAATCGTTTAAAAAAACCAAAAAAAAATATTTAATAAAAAATTCGGTTTTAAAAAAAACAAGCTAGAAAAATATATTAAACAAACCGAGAAAAAAAAATACTAATAATTAAATGGTCTAAAAAAAATGGTTAGAAAAACTGAAAAAAAAATTGAAAAAAAATTTCGGTTTTAGAAAAGACCAAAAAAAAATGAGAAAAAAAAATTTTTTTTTAAGTTCGGGCATCTGTGGTGATACAGTACCTAGAGTAATATATATATAAAGAAAGGCTATACTACTCAAGGCTATTCATCCAAGAAATTATTCAACGAATGGAGAATCATTTCAATATGGTATTAGTTACGAAGTCACATATAAAACCAATGCCCAATAAACTCCTTCACCAAATGTTCAATGTATTTCAAAAAATATTCTAATTTCAAAATTACAGAGTCTTCAAGTCCTAAAACTGCAGCAAAACAATCAAAAATATAATCACTGTATTTTCAAGACACAGAAACAAAACCCAATTATCGGCCCAAACAGTAAACAGTCGATTCCAATCATTTCTTAAACCTATAACTCATTTGAAATACAATCCTAAAAACCATCAGACTACAAATTTCATACCCCTTATTTTCTTTTTCCCAATAATATACTAGTATGAAAAATCTGGTACAGACAAATTTTGAACGAATCTTTTGCTTCACATTCGCCAACCTTACCCACAACACTTAAATAAATTATTAAAAACTTACCCATCTCAAATTGAACCACTTTACCACACGATATCGTTTGGATAAAAAATATTTACCGTTTGTACCTCAAGAACTGCTTTTTCAAAACATATTATGCGCCAGGATCTCCTCATTTGTACTTTCATATCAAAATCGCCTATAAACTTGCTAAAGAAAAGGAAAAATGAGACGAAATTGCGCACAAATATGACGCTTCGTGGTTTGACACCAGTGTACATCACATTGATTTTAGAAGAACCAAAATCAAACACAAAATTCCAAGATTTATACCATGAGCCAGTCTTCGAGAATATTTAAACAATACGCTCAAAATAGGAAAAAATAATTGGGCTGACCTTGACATTTTCATATGATCCTGAAGAAATAGAATACTATGTAAACACTAGAACAATGGTCTCACAAGCACACGACTTAAATGGTTTTGAAGAAGATCTGCCCTTCGATTAGGTGCCAGGCAACCTTCTTCAAGCCAACCTTTAACTTTTACTTCATTTCCAATTTAGTCATCACTAACCCTAATACACACTATATCTTTTAAAATTTAAAACAACTTAGAATAATGTGAATTATTCCATGCATGACAAGATTTACGTAAGGAATTCCTTTTGCAGGTTTGAAAGAAAAATCCAGACTTGGTTACATAATCGCCTAACCCAATGTCCTATAGGGGTATTTAGTTTCTTTCTATGGGCAGGAAGACGGCACTACCTTTGAGAGCTTTTGTAGGTTATAGAAACTAGTTGTATAACGAGTTATTAACTTAGATAATTTAATTTCTTATACTTAAATAAATAAATAATATTTTATGATTTTTTATAAGTGGAATTTTATTTACTATATTTATTAATAAATAAATAAAAATTGGTAGATTTATCGTCAAATAGTATTTATTGCATCTTCCAATTCTTGCATGATTTTTTTTTTTTTGACTAATTTCAATTACATTTAACGCTTATTTAGTACCTATTTCAGACTTTTTTTCAATACATCCATAGCCCAATACTAGATCGTCACGTGTCTGATAGTAATAAAATTGTGCAATTGTCTTTATTTTGCTTAATATTCTCATTTGCCAGGCAGTGTAACATATACTCTTTCTTTCATTTACTAAATTTGATGAAGTAAGGCAAATATCGTCCCCCCAAAAAATTACTAAACAACATTTTTGGTTAAAAATTAACAACACCATATGCACGGAATTCTTCGAATGAATACGCGATTATTAGTACTACATTAGTAATTTGATTTATATTATTATTTGTGTAGCAACTACTTGCGTTGCACATGCTTATATATTTAATATAAATGATTGGTCATGATATAATGCATATTTTTATTTAATGGTTTCAGGAAAATGTTGAAAATGTTGTCCTCTTAACCATGCAGTCTCTACTTCATGAAATAAGAAGCGAAATATTTAAATTTATAGATACACCTATTTCACTTATTCTTACAGATCGCAAATGGTATACCGTCTCGCAACACCATCATGTACGTGCAGATTGGTTAATATATAAATATGGTCGATCCCACGCTTTATTTCACTCCGTTAGACTTGGAAATGATTTTATGACACTTGATGTTGTTCAGGCTTTATTTGCAAGAAATGCTTTAATTTCTAGATATTTCATACAACGTCTAATAATGCATTTTGGATCTTATGATGAAAAACTTATAGAACTTAAGATCCAACATAATGTAAATCAAATTGATTTTAACAGAATACGTGCTTTTCAAAAGAAACTTCAGTCTCCTTGGGCTAGTAATTTGCCTTTACCAATTTTTAATAAATTAATTACTGAAGGATATAATACCTTAAGTAATCATGATCTCGTGATCAAGGGAAACGACATGGAATTATTTCATTTTCTATCAGCTGGACCTCTTGTCATTAATGATGCTCCTCAAAAACTTCTTCAAAATCTTAACCATATTGAAGATTTGATTTTAAACAAAAAGTTTGTACCTTTTCCACCTCGTCCTAAACCTATTTTCGAAGATACCATAGAATATATTCAACTAATGCAAGCGAGAGCTCATGAAGAATATCCTCCAAAGGATGGTTACGAAAATAGTCGTCAACTTAATGTCGTGGCTAGAGCGATATTGATACATCCTGATTTAGTAAATTTATGGAAGAAAATTGGCTATCACGAAGTTTGCAGTGATGTCAATGAACTCGTGATGCAAGGCGCTCTTTTAACTTTATTTCCTCCTACTCCACCCACTAATTGGGTGATTCCCGACGTTAATTCCATTGTAACCCGCTTAAGACAACTTCTTGATCTTGGATTTCAATTAACAGGAATTGTTATGGAAGAAGCGTTTCATATATTCGAATATAGATTAAATGAAATTGGTGATCTTTTGATAAGTTCATTTCAAATTATTCGTAATAAATCAATGTCCACTATTGTCCGTTCTTGTCTCATCCAAACAATGATGCCTGAAAGAGATCATAGAAAACTTAATTTATTGGAATTTTTAATTAATAGAATTGATCAACCAGAAGAAGCTCTGAACGAAGCATTAAAACATTATAATGTTGGATTTAAATATGATAATGATTCAATAAAATCAGTAGAAATGAGATCATTATCGATCCATTCAAATATTTATTATTGGATACTTAAAAAATATGGTCCAAATTCTAAGTTTACACAACAATGTTTTGAAGATATATTAGAATCAAGAATTTGGGTAGATTTAAAATTACAAGAAAATTCTGAATTAAAAGTTCCAGAACGTCTTTCTTTACAAGCTTTTAATTCCATTTGTTCTATTTATCTAGAATTTTGTAACGAAAAAATTCTATTTAATAGAAATTATTTACCATATTTAAAATTAGTTGTAAATGAAGAAATTATTAAACCATTTTTTGAAATAAGCTTGCCGATTTTATTTGGTCTAGAATTACAATGCAATTTGCCATATGATATAAACCATGAGTATGACAGACCAGTTATTAATAATAATCAAAATAATAATAAGAGAAAGTATAACGATATGGACGAACAACTAGATAGGAATGAATTGGATAAATTGGTCGATGAATTAGTTAATGATCGAAAGAATTTTGACTGTACTGATACTTATAAAGACCATCTTGGAGCATGTATGGATAGGTATAATAGTTTTAATTCTGACCGATCTGAATTCTCTGAATTCAATGTATCAAAAAAGCTTAAGCATGGGTATTAATTACATTTAATATTATTATATTATTAATCTCTTTACAATTCAAAAATAAGAATTACAATAGTATTTGATCTAATTATTTTCAGTTAATCGTCCTTCACCGACGATAAATGAGAAAAGAGTATCATCCTTTCAAAAATATACCATCAAACTAGTTTTTTTTTTAATTAAAATTAGTCTAATAAATAATACTTATATTATATGTGATATATATAAACTGATTTTGTCACTTAATTATAAATAGTAAATATCACTGAGTATATACTTTCCCTATTGACTTTAGCGTCATTTATTTTGTTAACCGGAAAAAAATAAAAAAAAAATTATGGATATTATTATTCTAAAATAAGAACTATATTTCTATTTGTTTCCTCTTTATTAAGTCATAACTCGTTGTATCACTTGTATGGTTATATGCGCGAATTTAGTTCATCTGAATTATAAAACGTAATTACGTTGTAAATATTTTTATGTAATACCAAATTTGATCAGCATACACGAGATTTCATCAGGTGAAATTGCAAATCAATTAAAAAAATTTCTTTTTATTACAAAAAACTCGACCCAACCCATCCGACATAGCTACAACCCATCCCGACATTAGGTAGGTCATATTATAAGATGTATAAATAATATTTTTATTTTTATTTTTTAGCCATTTTTTTTTTAGTTTAGCTTTTTTTTTTATTCCGTAGTTTCTCATTATATATATAAATTTAAATGTGGACAACTAAAGAAAGCTTAAATTTGCTGTTTTGTTACTTCTATTTTTATTTTTTTATTATTTCTTCTTGTAGAGAGTTGTTTGAACGAATTTTAATTAGGTGGCTTAGCAATAATATGTGATCTACACCATTCGCCGATATGTGTAGATAAAAAAAATTCATGATCGTAATTTCTAAGTTTAGAAATAACAACTGAAATTGTTTGTTGAAATAATCATAGCGCGCGTAGTTTACTTTTTCATTTGATATTATTATACAGTATGTTAGGATCATTAGAATTGCGCAGAAGTTACTTACATATTTTTCTATAAGCCAGTACCGAGTGAGAATCATTAAATTAAAAAAATCAGATTTTTCCTGAATAATTAAAAAAAATGGGTCTGGTTCATTTCACCGACAATCATTTCACCGACAAAGAGGGGACGAAAGAAATACAAAGAAAAAAGGAGGAAAGGAATGAAAAAAATAAAAGAGAATAAAAAGGAACGAAAAAAAATGAAAGGGGACGAAAAGGAATGGGGAAAAAATGAAGAGGAACGAAAAA